>RJWM01008888.1:0-70617 GCA_004363535.1 Dasyprocta punctata
GGGAATTACATATTAATATCACTTTTTAGAAGTTAATGTATCAAGTACTTTAACCAGTGCATCCTTTTTCCCTAGGCTGGAGGTTGTGGCAGCCTCTTGCTATAATCCTTGAGGGCTTCACCCCTTAATCTTGAGTTCCCACACTCCTGTCTCCAGCTTTCTGAAGAGTCCCATCATTAAATACCCTCAGGTATCCTAGAGTGTGCTTGTCTTTCCTGCCAAGATTCTGGCTGTACAGAAAACAATTCTTAAGAACAGAACTTGTTGATGAATTGGAAAGGACTATGATGGCTCATCTCAACTGGGCCACAGGGTGCCCAGATATTTGACTAAACATTTTGGGCCTGCCTGAGAGGTTGTTTCTGCACAAAGTTTAACTTTTGAACTGATGAACAGAGTAAAGCAGATTTTTTTTCCTAATGTGGGTGGACTTTGTCTAATCAGTTGAAGATTTGAATAGAAAAAGAAAAGGCTAAATAAGAGGATGTTCCTCTTACCTGACTGCCTGTGACCTGGGACAGCTGTCTTTTCTGGCCTTTGGACTCAAAGTAAAACATTGGATTTTGCTGGGTTTCAAACCACAGGCTTGCAGACATGAACCACAGCTGCTCTTTGACGTCTGGTAGAGTTGCATCATGATAAACCCATTGTAAATTGAAAATATTGTATGTTGAAATGCACTAATTCATCTAACTTACTAAGCATCCTAGCTGAGCAATGCAGCGCACTGCAGAGAACTGGCTGTCCTCCCTGTGATTGCATGGTTGGCTGGGAGCTGAGTTCACTTCTGCTGTCCAGTATCACAAGAGAGGATCATACCACAGACCACTATCCTGGGAAAAGATTCAAACTCACAATTCCAAGTGCAGTTTCCATGACTGTGATGGCTCCTGCTGGCACACCACGGGCTCTCCCACCTCTCAGGCCTTTGCACTTGGGTTGGATCTCCACGTGGGATCTCCTGAGCCTCCAGCCTGCTGATGGTGGAGTTGGGGCCTTCCCTTCCCAGTCTGTAATTGCATGAGCCAGTCAGTACCTTACAATACACCTGTCTTTTAGGGGCATGATTAGTCTTCTTTCAGTACTGGGAATGGAACACAGGACTTCACATATGCCAGGAAAGCACTCTGTCCCTGAAATGCGTCATCAGTTCTTTTTTTCTTATTTTGTGAGGGCTTCACTAAGTTGCCCACAGTGGCTTTGAACTTGAGCCCCTATTTCTCTAGCTGATATTTGCATGTATGTGTGTACATATATATGCATGTATGTATGTGTACATCTATCTATCATTATCTGATTATCTATCTCTTATTGGTTCTATTTCTCTATGGAACACTAATACAGCCCCTAAAGGAAAGATGAGTCAGTGGTGAGTTTTAGGCTGAGTGACTAGGAAAATGATCAAAATATAGAACAGAAATAAGGAAGTCAAGGAAGTGACTGGTTTGAGGAGAAGATGAGTTATTTATTTAGCTATTTAACACACAGGCATTTAACATCTGTCCTGTGCCAGAGAGTCTGGCCCCTAAGCAGTGTACCCCCATGGCACACTGAGGCAGGGGGATGGGTTGAACTCAGGGAGTTCAAGACCAATCTGGGTCATAAAGGGAGACTCTACCCCCTCCCAAAGTGTTTCAGCCACTAGGGATTAAAAGATCTACTCATTTGCTTAAATTTGAGGCGCAAATCCATCTTTGACTCTCCTTTCAGCTTTACCCTTAACATGAATTCGTCTTTCTTTCAGTACTGGGAATGGAATATAGGACTTCACACACACCAGGCAGGCACTCCGCCACTGAAATGCATCACCAGCTCTTTTTTGCTTATTTTGAGAGGGCTTTGCTAAGTTGCCCATGGTGGCCTTGAATTTGAACTCCTTCTGCCTCAGGCTTCCAAGTAGCTGGGATTACGGGTGTGCACCACTGCACCCAGCTTGTGAATTAATTTTCAGATTTGTAATTCTAGTTCCTCAAATTGTTCTCATATGAATTTACTTGGCAGGAAGAGGGCTTTGAGAGAATATCCAGGGGTCACAGAAATCACCATCCTTCCCTGCTTTCATGTGTGTGCCATTTTGTTATGACTTAACTTATGCATCAGAAGGATCATACAAATATTTGAATGAGGTGGAGATTATATATTGCATGTGAAATTAGCATATAGAGATTTACTGGAACATTTTTTAGAAAAAGAAATTTGCCGGTATTGGTTGAAGTATATGAAAATAAAATATGCTTCACAGCTGAAGGTGACAAGGGAGGGTGTTTACAGCTACGTTAAGTGTTTGTTGGGGGGTGAGATAGTGTCCAGAGGAAAATAACTTGCTGTGATTTTTGGCTTTGCAGTGCTGGAGATCTGATCCAGGGCCTATACACTGAGCTACATCTCCAGTCCCCACCTCCCGCTTTTTTTTGAGACAGGGCCTCACTAAATTGCTTGAATTTGCAATCTTCCTACTTCAGCCTTCAGAGTGCTGGGGTTACAGGCCTATGCCACCATGCCTGGCTCTATTATTTTTCTATGCAAGGTCATTAACCAAAATCAGACTTAGAGTAGAGGAAAGATAAGAGGTAAAGACAGAGGGAGAGAAAAAAGACACTCAAAGTGGGTGACAGCTAGGGCCAAAGGTTCAACCTCCTGGGAGTCACTTCCTATTTTACAGGCACATCCAACCCACAGCCTGTGGCCACGCTGAGGCCCCTAACAGCCAGTAATGTGGCCTCACAAGATCATAAACTTTTAACTTTAACATTACTGTCTGATGATTAGTGTTATCATTCATGACTTGATTGCGTGGTGCTCAAGCCAGACTGCATAGGTGACATTGAAAGGCTGTGCAGGGGAGGGCACAGTGCAGGGTAACTTCCTCCTGGGGTTGCCATACACCATCCAATAGAAACCGTGTGCATCAGATATTACATCTGCTTTTGCAATGACTTGACATGTAACATGCAGTGATTATCTACAATAGCGTGTGTGGGAGCCTGAGAAGACAGGCATTTATTGTTACTAAGCAGACACGTAAGTATTCTTGTTAAATTACTAAAGTTGGGGTCATTGCATTATTTTGTAAAACAACTCATTAAAATATATAAAAACAAGTTTTGGTTGGGCATGGTGGCCCACACCTGTAATCCCAGCCCTTGGAAACTGAAGCAGGAGCCTCCTGTTCAAAACCAGCCTGAGCTACATAGTGAGACCATGTCTCAACAACCCCCGCCCCAAGAAACCCTCCTAGTCTTGTTACTTATGAGATGCAATCAAAATATATAATGAATGTTTAAATTTTTAAGATTTATTACAGTAAAAGATACATTGCCATTGGTCTCCCTCAAAATCCTCCTCTCACTTTGGACACACTCATCCCATCATTCTCACCACTCCCTGAAGCAGTTCTGGAAGTCCTCTTTCGGAGTGTCTTTAAAAATACAGTGAATGCTACTGCTGAGTAACATCCGGTAGAAAGGCAGGCTCATAAAAACTAAGCGTGTCCCCATCCATCTTATTCATCAGATCTGACATTGTGCAACTTCTGGCTCTTCCACAAAATCAAAATGACCATGAAAGGGGAGCATTTCAAATTCATTCAGGACATCAAGGCAGTCATTACAGAGGAACTAAAGATATTCATGAAAGAGGACTTCCAAAACCACTTCAGAAAGTGGCAAGAGGGATAGAATTAGTGTGTTTGAAGTAAGGGTGAGTATACTGGCGAGATTAATGGTAATGTGCCTTTTATTCTAATAAATTGTAAAAAGTCAAATAGCCACCGTAGTTTTTGAACATACCTCATATATTACCCACATTATATATTTTATATGTGGAACAAGACAATTCCTCTTCATTTACAGTGGTCCAGGCAAGCCAAAAAGTTGGACATCCATTCTTGAAACTGTCTTCTTTGGAGAGACTGGGAACCCCAAGGAGATCACACCAAGAAGGAACAGCCTGGGCCACTTCCACACCTGTGGAGTCCCATGGAGCAAGGTAGCTATGCACCCATTTGCACTGGGACAGGAGAGGGGCTGCTCACCTGCCTCTGATAGGGTGTCCTTTTTTTTTTTTTTTTAAGACCAAGTCTCACCATGTAGTTCAGGCTGGTCTGGACCCACTGTGTAGCCCAGGCTGGTCTCAAACTCACACCAATCCTCCTGCCTCAAGGCTGTCCATTCTGCAGGGCTACAATCCAGTGGCAGGAAACCTTTCCCCCTCTTTCCCATACCCTTGTTTGTGTACTTTGAAAGGGAGAACCAATAAACAACTTTGTTATTTGGAAGTTTTATCAAGTTAAAAAAATTTCAATCCTTGCCATTTTCTCTGCGTTCCCATTGCTACCCAAGTATTGGCCACCATTGTCTTTTACCTGATGCTGCGGTCTCCAACCTGGGATCCAGGCAGCCAGTGCTGTCTCATTCACACTGAAACTGGATGTTCCCCTGTGACTCATTCTGGTCAGTGAAACAGAAGCAGAAGTTCTTAGGTGGAACTTCTAGAACAGCTCTTTAGAAATGGGGCAGACACATGGTACTAGACGTTCTTGGCTTCTCCAAACAGATGCTTCCAGCCTGAGATAGAGATACAATGGCTGGAGCTGCAGAAATCATTATGTACCATGAGGTGTCTTTGAAGTTGAAAAAGCCCTCTACTAATGGTAACGGAAGAATAATAGAAAGGTTCTGAATCCCCGGTGACCATGGCACCACCATACCACTCCTGTGCTAATTTAAGCCACTATTATTTCTGGTATTACTGGCAGTCAAAAGGTATTCATTTAACTAATGCCTTCAAGTCTCAGGGTGGAGTCCATTTTCCCTAAGACATGTTCTATGCTATCGCATTCCCCTATCTGAACCTCCCTTAGGATTCCCATGTGCTTTCACATTCCACACCATAGGGTTCACTGTGCTGCACAGTAATTACCAGTCCGCAGGTCTCAAAAACTCGTAGTCTCCTGAGCCAATGGACCTGGTCTTTCCTGGTTATTGCTGTTTATCTAGCTTATGACACATTACGAGTGCTTACTATCTAGAAACCTGCTGAAGCAATGACAAGATCAGTGGGAACTAACTCAATTTCTGGTCCCAGGAAGCTCCAAATTCCGATTTTTGCTTTAGATGTGATAGGTGTGAAGGAATGACTCAGAGATCAAAAGCGCAGAACTGATAGAGCACAACTGTCCTAATCCACCGGCTCAGTCATTCGCTAGCTCCCAGAGTGACCTCCATCAGCCATGCGTGCTCAGGGCTGAGATGTGCAGGTGGCCAGGGCTGAGTGTGGGATGAACGGGGCTTTCAGGATTTTTGACTCACGTGGCCTCCTCGGGAAAGTCTAGTTTCCTCCTTCATTCCTTAGATGCTGCACATCGCAATGATTCCCCTTCCAAAGTGCATTTAGCAGAGTCATCATTCAACATGTGCAAAATAGCATATGCACGAGAATATTCACTACAGCATTATTCGTAATAGCAAAAGATTATAAGGGAGCCCAGTGCAGGCCAGAAAGAGACCAGTTAAAAAATCAAGATGAGGCCACATCAAGGATTACTGTGCAGCCAGGAGGAAGACTAGAGTGGCTCTGTTTGCTATCATGTGGAAATTTCTCCAAGAAATACAGTAAAGAGAGAAACCAAGACACGGAGCAGTGTGTAGAATCTCTCGGATTGCAGCTCCAGCACTGATGTGCCAGGTTTTGAGTTTATATCTCTGAGCATCAGCAAATTATGGCCATGGACCAGGTACAGCTGGCCTTGTTTTGTAAACAAAGTTTTATTGAAACATATCTGTGCTCATTCATTCAGATGTCTGCGATTGTTTTCCCACTACTGTGGTGAAACAGTGGTGTCAGAGTCCATGACTACAAAACCTCAAATGTTTACTCTCTGATCCTTTACAAAACACATGTGCCAACCCGATCTAGGCTTTATCTCTACAATGGGTCAATAAAACACAACTTGCTTCACGGAGTGTGAGGATTATGGGACACAATGGACATAAAAATGATTTAGCAGTTATTGTATGTGAAGGAATTATTTGGATTTCCTCATCGATCTTATTTTTCTTTTCCTGCAGTAGATACATGCCTGTAACTGATTAACCAATGTTAAGTTTCTTGCAAATCAAAGGAGAATGGATGTAATGGGGCACATCTGTAAGCCCTGCACTCTGGAAGGCTGAGGCAGGAGGATCTCAAGTTGTAGCCCAGTCTGGCAACTTAATGACTTAGCAAGACTGTGTCTCAAAACTAAAAATAAATAAAAAATTTAAAACAATGAAGTGTAGCTTTCAAATTTAGTAAACCTGGGTGAGTAGTGTGTGGAAATCATACTAACATTTGTTAGGTCTCTACTCCTTCCTAGGTGTGGGAAGAAAAATTTTCAATGTTAGTTCACTTAATCATAACCACCTGGAGACCCTGAAGACTGGATGAATGATCCAAGGTGGAATTCAAACCCAGGGCTGTTTAACTCCAAAGCACTTCTTTCTTCCACTGTACAAGTCCCCACCAGCCTTTGTCCACTGAGACAAGATCTTGGACTACTGTGTGTGTGCACACACATGCAGGCACAAACACATGCTTTGTCCCCTGTTTGCCCGCTTCGTAGTCCTGGTCTACACCTATTGTCCCAAATTGATTATTCTTGGCAACCACTTTCTCTCGTGAGCATCTTAGTTTGGATAATACGTTTTATGGTTCCCCACCCACAATTTACAAAGCTGCCAATGTCAGATCATTATAAGCAGAGATCTTTGTTTTGTCCCCCAAATGTATTCAAAGCACGGAGAACACATTATGACTTGCAGTAGATGATCAGTCAGTATTTGCTGAATCAACGCATGTTGGATGAATTTTCTGTAATATGCACAGACCCCAATCAGGTGAAGAAAAGCCCCACAGTGTGAAGAGGATCATTCTGTTTAAACACTTCTGAGCACCCATGGGTGCCTGCTCACCTGCCCTATTCTTCTGTGTGGTTAGAGCTGGCTGTGTCTGGTTTAGATTCTTCCTCATGTAAGTCAAGCATGTTTTATACTGGGTGTGGTACAGACTGGGCACTGCAGTTCTCCAGAGGAATAATAAGGTACGGATTGTTCAGAGACCCTGCTAGAGTTTAGATATGCGTTTGCTTCCAGAGGCAGCTGTGTTAAAGACTTGGTCTCTAGGCTGTGGCACGTTGGGAAGTGGTAGAACCTTTAAGAAGTGGAGCTTAGTGGGAGGTCTTCAGGTTATTGTGAGTGTGCCCTCGAAGGGGACAGTGGAACCCTAGCTCTTCCCTCTTCTTTTTTGCTTCCTCGCCAGTGAGCGTTTTTACACTGCTATGTGCTCTCTGCCCTGTTGCTTCTCCATAGGCCCAGAAGGAACAAGGCCAACTGACCATGGACTGAGACCTCCAAACCAGTAAGCCAAAATAAGCTATTTGCCTTTATAAGTTGATTACTTCAGGTGTTTTGTTATAGTATGGAAAATAACAGTGCTTCCCAAGGGAAGCTTCAAACAGGGTCCTGCAGTCAGGGTCACAAGTGAAAAACATTGAATTGAACCCCAGAAGGCTTTGCCCTAAAGAAAAGAGGTAGATTATGTGCTCAGCACAGCCTTGACATGAGGGCAAGGCTGCTAATCCATCCCTTTTATGCACACAGTATGTTGTGGGCCACTTTCAGCTGCAAAAGAAAGCCTGACCTTTGCAGAGAGCTATAAAAAGATGGTGAATTCGCACCTTCCCTTCTCACAGTGCAACTTTCCCTTGACAAAGGAGGAAAGATGAAGGGCCTTTGTGTTCAAGGCAAGGTACACAAAGACAGTTCAGCAGTTGTCAAGCTGACGGCCAGAACACCAATGCGATTAGCCTCGGCGCAGCCTGATGTGGCCACCAGGAACCTGGCAGTGTGGCTGTCAGCAGAGAGAGACATCTTGTTCACACCAGCCCTGCCGTGCAATCACACATCCGGGAGGAGGTCTAGAAAGGTTAAGAGCACTGAGAGGGAGGGGTCCAGGATCATGGGCTGATGTTAGCACTGAAGGATTTAGAAATCATGGCGACATGTGCGATGGATTCAAACAGGTAAAGGGTGCTGTACTGTCCAGCGACAGAGTTTAAAAGTGCAACTCACTCACACATTCCAAAGGAAAGCAGAGGTTTCAGAACCCATAAGAGACCTGTTCCCCCTGCTTTTAGCACAGGGATGGGATGGGGAAGACTCACAATCAGCAAGCATGGCAAAAACATGCACTGTCAGTGGTACCCTTGAAATGACCCTTAGTTTTGATAGAAAGCACACAATCGTCCTGGTTCCCAGATACCTGGCTTACTTGTCTGTGGGCTGGAACATAACCTACCTCTCCTGTTGAGCTCAGTGAAGTTATTTCCAGGGACCATGTTGAAGAAGCAGAATCTTTGAACATTAGTTACTGTGTCAATAGCAAATACCTGACATAAGCAATTTAGAAAGGACTTATTTTGCCTAACAATTTATTTATTGGGTTTTTGAGACAAAGTCTGGCTATCTAGTTCAGGCTGGCCTCCAACTCACTATTATCGCAGGCTGGCATTGAACTCACAGCCATCCTCCTGCCTCAGCCTCCTGAGTGCTGGGATTACAGCTGTGCACCACCATGCCTGACTGGCTAACAGTTTTAGAGGTTTCAGACCAGAATCTGTAGGCCCCATTGCTTTGGGCCTATGTTGGCACATCATGGTGGGAGTGTGTGGTAGAGTGAAACCACTCACCTCATGGCCAGGTAGTATACATACACACACACCACCACCATCACCACCACCATCTCCTTTGAGAGTGCATCTCTAAGGTCCTACTGGGCTCCACCTCTTAATATTTCTGCCAGCTCCCAATAGCAACAAACTAGGGGCCCAGCCTTTAACACATGGGCCTTTGGGGGACACTGCAGACCTAACTAGGGGAGTCAGACACCTGGCAGGTGGGATTTGGGGCAGACTGAGGGACATCAGCAAATTCCAGCTTCCTGTTCACACTCACTGCGAGGCACGTGCTCCTTGGTGTCAGTGGTAGATTGGCTCCGTGGTGATATTTGTATTGTGACTCAAATCTCCCCTCTCACTCTCTTCTTTCCTTGCCCCACTTCCTGCCCTGTGCCTGTACTTGGATTAACATACATTAAAAGTGCTCCTGGTGTGACAATCCTATACAGACAGTTGCCAACTTACGATGGTTCAACCTACGATTTTCCAACTTCACAAGGGTAGAAGTGGCATACATTCAGTAGAAGCTGTCCTTGGAGTTTTGAAATTTTGTCTTTTCCTGGGCTATGTATAGGGAGTAAAATACTCTTTCTGAATGCTGGGCAGTGAGCTGCGGCTCCCAGACAGTCCCATGATCATGAGGGTGGACAGCTGGGCACTGTAGTGCACTGTGCAGGATTCAGTTAACTACAAGAGATAGTCAGCACTTTATTATACAATGGGATTTGTGGTAGATGACTTTGCTCAAGTGCAGACCGACGCAAGTGTTCAGCACCTTTCAGGGAGGCTAGTCAAAGTTGTGATGTTCAGTAGGTCAGGTGTATGAAATACATTTTGACTTGCAATATTTTCAGTTTAAGATGGGTTTATTAGGGGTGTGACCCATTGCAATTACAGGAGCGTCTGTATTCTAGACCTCAACAATCTCCATCCATTTACACGCCCTCTGTGTTCATTTGCAAGTACATTCTTCTGTAAGGCCTCGTATGTACAAATCACCAAGTTGTAAATGTTACAGTTAGGTTTGGGAATGAAGCTCCCTGTTTGATCCTAATGGGAAAACAGCAAATGGGAGAGATTTGCATACCCATGGAGAGATTAAGGCTCCACTTGCTGTTGTTGTTTAGTGGTTCTGGTGATTGAATCCAAGGGTTCAAGCATGCTAGGCAAGTGCTCTACCAGAGCTACACCTCAGCCCAGCCTCTTCATTTTTAAAACAGTGTGTAACTCCCTTCCTGGTGTCTATTCTGAAAGCTCTTTAGCCTTAGACCATGTCTGTGTGAAGCCCAGAATCAGAGCTGTCTTTCACCCACTCCTTACTCCCACCTCCCAGCCCCAGGGGAATCATTTATTTCAGTAGGAGGATAACGAAAGATGGGCTAAGAGCTCAGTAACATTCCCAGGACAACATCCGATGGTGGAGGATGGCTTCTGGGTGGTTGGGCTTTGGGATGCTTTGGGACTCTGAGAAAGGAGCCCAGGAGAAAGGGGGTCCACGATGCTCTGAAGGTTCCTCCAGCCACAGCAGCCACTTCCAGAGTGGCTCAGCTATATGTATAATGAGTCCCTGCTGGTAGTTAGCAGGAAGCCTCACCACGTGGAACTCTCTATAGGTCTCTGTGAGTATCCTGGAAATGTGGCAGCTGGCTTCTCCCAGGACAACTTATCCAAAAGAACCTTTTTTTTTATTATGAGAAAAAAGACACAGAAAAGAAAAACAAAAATCAAAAGAGACAAACAAACAACAACAACAAATCCAATACAATAACATTATAGGTTTACAAAACAAGATGATAGGAATTTGACAATGGTTGTAATATTGCATACTGTTACCTTCAAAGAGGTTGTTTAGATTGACAGATATAGACAAGTAAAATTGATCTAATCATATGAGTATTAACTGAAAAGAACCTATTTTTAAATGCTTATATTGAAACTACCTTATATGCAAATTCATTTATTACTTTTCCTGTGCTTGGAATTAAACCCAGGGCCTTTCACACTCTAAGAAAACACCCCACCATGCAACCACAACCCAAGCCCCACAAATTTATTTATTTATTATTTATTTATTTATTTATTTTTAAAGAGGATAAAACCAAGGAAAATAAAACAGAGTAAAACCAATCAAAATAAACCAGTATAAATGATACAGGACTTCAAGACCTTACAAAACCACCAGTAGTTACCATAATGCCTTTTGTTGTCTTCAGAATAGCTGCAAATACCTTCGGACATAGTAAAAATCGAACAGAACAGAATAGAATAGAAACAATAAAAACAAAACAATGAATGCAATAAAGGACTTCAAAACAAGCCAGTAGTAAATCCAAAATGGCTACCATAATATGTCTTGTGACCTTTCAAAGAGCTGCTCATGCTATCAGATTTAACATAATCAAACAAAAGAGAATAAAACCCAACCCAACAAAACAATGAAAATGATATGGTTTCCCTGTTGGGAACACTTCCTGGTGAGGCCTGGTTCTCTCCCTCCCCAGTCCGCGAATGGCACTGACTCACAGAGAGGTTTGGGTGTGGCTGCCCCAACTCCAGCAGCAGCCCGGGTATGGCACTGGTTTCCAGGTGGAGATCACCTCCCAGGTGAGGGTGAGGCCTGGTTCTCTCCCTCCACAGTTGGCGAATCACCCCAAAAATTTAAATTACAGGTATTTCTCAATGTTCTGAGAAATACATCTTTAGGTGATTTTGTCATTGTGTGACCATCAGAGTACATTTACACAGACTGAGATGGTTCTGATGCCAACAGGCAATATGGAACCACTATCATGTATGCAGTCCATTGTTTAGTACAATGTTGTTACATGACACATAACTGGATTGGAATTCGGTCACATACATATAAATGTACTGGCGTGGAGTGAGAATGCTCTAAATGGTGTGAACATCTTATGCACTATGTCACATCACGAGGTTTTTGCTATGCTGAGTGCTTAAAATACTGTGTTAGTCTCTTTCATGTTGCTATAACAAGGTACCTGGTGCTAGATACTATATAAAGGAAAGAGGTTTACTTAGCTCACAGTTCTGGAGGTCCAAGAGCATGGTGCTGGCATCTGCTCTGTTCTGGCGGGGGCCTGTTGACAGATTGCACCATAAGGTAAGAATGTGCACAAAGGAGGGAGAGAGAGGTCACACGGCAAGACAGGAAGTAAGCCCCAGGGGAGAGGCCTGCTGGCCCACTCTCAAAGAAATTAATTCTGTCTTACTAACCCTGACCCATTCCAACATTAATCCATTTCCAAGACTGGAACCCCATTGTTAAAGTTTGCACCTAGACTGTCCCCCAAGGCCTATGTTCAGAAGCTGGGCTTTTGGAAGGTGATTGGCTCGTGGAGATGCTATGCTCATCAGCAGATTCATCCATGGAAGGGTTCAGAGCTGTACATGATATTAGGGGTTGGGACCTGGTCCCAAGAGGCAGGCCACTGGGGGTGTGACGCGGAAAGGAATCTTCCCCTGGTTTCTCTGACCTCTGTTTCCCGGCTGCCATGATGTGAAGAGCTGTCCTTTGCCTAGGCCCCTTCACTGTTCCCTCTGCTGTCTCCTTCTTGCCTTGGAGCCAGCTGACCATAGGCTGAAACCTCTCTTCCTTTAAGTGGTGGGTGTTGGGTACTGTGTCCCAGGAAGTAGAAAGTGACTAAGACATCCATGATCCAGTCTTCTTCCACTAGGTCCCACCTCATCAAGGTCCCACCACCAGAACACACCAGGGCACACTCCCATCATATCCAAATCATAGCAGGTATACACTGTTCACACAGCCTGGCTCAGATGCTCATGATGCTTTGGTTTTATTGTTGGCAAAAACCTGACTGCCATAGTCGGTGAGAGACAAAACACCTGAGCTTCCAGCAAGAAAGCTGTGCACTGCTCCCCACACCCCATGCTCCAGCAGTGGCGCTGCCGGCTGGGGCGAACCAGCGAGGAAGCCGCCTCTGCCTTCCACCCCCACCCCCACCCTTAAGCAGCTGGATGTGACACAGGCTGAGATGATAGTGACTGAAGTAGGGAAGCAGCCTGACATTTGTGTTGTTTGATTGACTGCAAGCCTGGGGCCGGTAGTCTGAGCAGCTATTTAGAGGATAACAATATGCAATATAGTAACGATTGTGGATTTCCTACTGTCCTATCACTGTTTTGTTTTGTTTCATTTTACTGTTCTGTTTTATTCCCATTAAAAAAAAAACACTTGTGCTTCAAGAGCATGGCAAGATCTTAAGAGAATTTAAGTGGCTTTTTTTCCCTTTTCAACTATATATTTAGCTTTCCCCAAACATAAAGAGAAATTTAAAGAATTGCACACTGAATACACATACACCCACCACCTGGATTCTACCATTAATGTTTAATTTAGCTTTCTCTGACGTCTATCCTTCTGACCTTCCTTCTCTCCATTCACCAGTTCACTTTACAGTTCCAAATCAATCCTGAGGCTAGTCAGTACACTTCACCCCTAAACTCTTCAGTCTGGGTATCATTCATTAGAATCCAGTATGTGTTTATGTTTTTGTGAGGTAAAATTTAGATATGGTGCAATGTGCAAATTGGGATGTAGACATTCAGCGAGTTTTGATGAATGTGTGACCCAAACACCTATGCTGATATAGCAAGGGTAATCTGAACTAAACACAGTTTTCTTTTTCTAAGTGCTGGCTTTAAAATGTTTCTGCCCTATGAGATAAGACTCCATTGTAAATTGAACTTTCTGAAAAATTCTCTTCGTATATCTTATTTGGCCCTTTTTGCTGCAGACCATGAAACAGCAAAGAGTGCCTAGGAAATCCGAAACAACTGATGTGAGGTGATTAAAGCTATCAGCATGGAAGGCATGGATTCGAATCCCAGCTTTGCCAGTTTCTGGCTGTAAAATCTTGGGCAATGAATGTAGTCTGTCTATCCCCACTCGTAAAATAGGGATAAAAGCAAAACCTATCTCATACAATTGTTCTATGTCAAATCACTTGAAGTACCTAATTAGAACACTCCCTGTCACTTAGAGAATGCTCAAGGTTGCTAGCCTTTGTCCCAGGAGACAGGGAAAAGGGGCCTTATGTCCCACATGCTAACTTTGTAGACAGTGACTTTCTGGACCCCATGATTTTACATCCCACTCACTTCTAGTCTCTGGCCCTGCTGGTCCTCCAGCCAGATACTTAATGACTGTCAAAAATCTCACCGTGATATCACCAGACAGTGTCAGCAGGAAGTCAGTGTCCATAAATGACTCGATCTGGAAGAGCTGGATCAGGTGGGAGATCGAGTTCTCAGTCTGTAATTGTGTTGGGGTTTATACTGAAAATTTCCTGGCCTTGAATTTAATAGCACACCATTTTATTGGCAGCAAATTTCATTACAGACTCATTAGCTGTCTTCTGGTCCTTCATCTCTGCCAGACCAAAGCTTTTCTTTGACTGATGTTGAGTTTATTATTCATGACTCTTAAAAAACAGTGGCCTCTAAAATGAAGACCAGCAAAGAGCATTTTCTAAGGAAAGGTTCTTTCTCAAACTAGAGATATTTTGGTGGACCTCTGAAATAAAATTCATTCATTCCATCATTCAATCAGGCATTTGATGGTTAATAATTAAGTACCTATAAGACAGACATGGTCACAGTTCTCTAAACAAACCTACTATATATTTGGAAACACAAATATTTAATTAGTAAACGCACAAATAATTAACGACAACTAGGATTGTACTGACAATGGCAGCCCAAGGAGCATACACTGTTAGTTGCCTGCTATGGTGAAGCCTAATGATTTATTCTACAATATTTACACTGCTTCTTTTTCATAATAATAAAACATTTTTAGCAAGATATATGGAATTTAAGGTAATTACAACATTTTCCAGCCTCTTTGCTGTTACTTGCAGTCACACGACTAAGTTATGGTGTTTCTGAAAAGATTTCCTTCTTCTTAAATAGGGACCTGAAGGAAAGACAACCACCTCTATATAGTACCAGGTATGGTGCTTGGTACATTTTCTGATGGATGTTGCAATATTTGGATGTGTTGGGACCATAGCAGTCAATGTGTAACCAGAAGAGCAAATTTGTGCCTGATGGAACAGAAGGATAGAAGGATTCTGACAACATTGTTAAGCCATTGCGTTTAGCAAGCCTGGAGCCACTCCACTACCAAACTCCTGTTATGTCAGATTTTCATATGTCCAGCCAAGAACATCCTAATCCAGCAGCATGTGATACACGAGCTCTCTAGTTTCATCCCTTGGCATTTCTCCCCATGCTTCAGACCTACTTAAATCCAAAGCACGCTCCCTCATTTCTTCAGGACTACACACATACAAAGGGATTTCTGCACTGGCTTTTCTTCTCTGTCCCTTTAACCAGCTTAGATGTCACCCCAGATTCATTGGCACCTATCTGCACATCTGGGCCTTGCCTCTTCACCTTCTTTCTCCACCAGGACATCATACCAATCCTCCCTCCACTGGCCAGTTGGGAAGATCCAGCAGCTGCCACCCTGTCACAGACCAACAAATTCCTTTGTAAAGTGCCAGCTGATCAGGAGACTCTGCCCACATGTGCACAGCCTGGGGTGGACATGCAGGAGCTCTAGCTTCTCCACAGCGCCCTGTGGGCATAATTTGGCCAGTGAATGACAGGTGATGGGCAGGAGCCGTTAGTTAAATGGTTTGCTCTTTCTCTTCCCAACTGTTTAGATTGGAAGAGGCTCTTTGCTGTCTCTTTGGAGCCTGAAGAACCACCCTGGTCACCGCAAAGCTTCTCTAGGCAAAAATAAATTCGTAGGCAAGCTGAACCTTTGGTTTCTGTTTTCTAGGCAACTGGAAATATCTCCCCCAGCTCGTCACCCCTGGCCCAAGGATAAGTTGTGAGGAAGAAACCCATTCACATGACCTCAGATCTGGTGGGGAATTATAAAGGCCATGGACGCCAAGGCACCAGCTGCTCATCAAACCAGAAGGAGATGGTGAAGTCATCATGCCCCACAGAAACTTTTATGACTCCACGCCATTCTTGGAGTCAGCTTCTCACTGTCCTAGCTGCTTCCTCCTCTCCCCTGACCTGCCATGGTTTATATGGCATCAAGGCCTTTGCCCACATCATACTTTCTGTTGACTTCTGCTTCATTGCAAGTTCTGCTTCATCAGGGTTCCTTTGCCCCTATTCAGACTCCCAAGAGAAAAGACTGACTTGGGTCACCAGGTCATCACCCCAGATGATGATGCAACTGTTGGTAAAGTTAGGGGTCAGGTCCCCTTGTTACTAAGAGTCCAGTCACTTGAGAGTATTTTGAAATAACTGCTTCAATTTGACATTGCTGAGACATTCATAAAAAAGTGGTTGATGGACTCATGTCTCTGAGTGGGGGACAGACTAGCAGGGGTATTTGAGAGTTGCTTATGCCCTGAGCTGCAGCATAGTCCTACATAGTAGAACCAACAGGGAATTAAAAACCCAAGCAAACACCAGCAGATCATTTATCACAGCTCATTTGAGGAGCACTGGAAAGTCTAGGCAGGGAGGCTGAGTTGAATTTCCAGAAGAGACTGCTAAGCCACTCGATGGGCCACTCAATGGTGCTGGGCCACTGGAGCCACCCCAGGAGTCAAGACTCCCCTGTCCCGTTACCCCATTCCAGCCCCATTAGCAAAGCAGTGTTCTGGATGGTGTCGCACACAGATGGTGTGGCTGTGTTGTGCTGTCCAGCCCTTGCCAAAGAGGATGCCCTTGGAAGAAGACTGGAGAGAAGAGTAGGTCAGTGCAGCCACAGGGTCTGGTTATAGACTTGAGACTTCATGACAATGGCACCCACATCCTGCTCCCCAAGACAGTCACAGGCTCCTTGACCATAAGCACTTGCACGTTCTGTTTCAGTTACCTAGAGTGACTTCCCTAAATTTCTGCTGGCCAAACTCCTGATCAATGACTCACTGAATAAACTGATAAAGTACTAGGCATAGTACAGGTTACTGGGGAGACCAAGATAAATACGGTGAGATTCCTGCCTTTAAGAACCTCATCCCTTAATGAGGGAGATGGGCACAAACAGAAACTCCCTTACCATCCCAGATCCTCCCTTGTTCTCTAAAGCCCTTGCCAATATGAATCACAGAGACTAAAGACCCAGCTCCAGAGTCAGACTTGCCAGCTGTGTGGCTTTGAATATGATTCTCAACCTCTTTCAGTCTCACTTTCCCTAAATGTGGGATGGTTTTAATGACAGCACCGACCTCATTGGCTTGTTCTGAGCACACCATGAGATGCCACACCATAAGGCCTGCAGGAGGCACAATATGCACCTCAAATAGATGGTCCTTTTCTGTCTGCAAAGCCTCCTCAAGAATCTCACTTTGTTTTCCCATGGAAAATGGTCACTTCCTTCTCTTCCATTCTCCTGCTGTGGGACACACTTCTAGGATATCAGACACACTGGGAGGGGTGTGTGTAAATATTTGCAGAACTATTAAAAACAATAGAAGTGGCCTCTATCAAATATTAAATGTTAAATGAGGTTTTCAATGAAATAATTATTAAAAGTTTAAGATACATTGGGTTTTTGATCCACCCATATACTATGCACTTCTTTATTCTGCAAAGTCAGAATAAAGTGTGTTTCCTTTCACACTCCTCTCTGGTTGACACACAGGAGTAACCCACAAATATGGGTAATAAGTGAATGAATAAATGAATTTAAATTTACTTTTGACACATACAGGAGATTTTCCAAGTGCAAAGGTCTCAGGCTTGTACTTTGTGCCCTGTGGAGGAAACAAACTATGGAACCTGATTACAGGCAGCAAAATAATGATTCACCAGGCATGTAGAAAGGATTGTGTGTCCCTGAAAAAAGAAAAGATGTGTCCACATCCTAATCCCTTCAACCTGTGAGTGTGGCCTTATATGGAAAACAGAATTGCAGGCATCATGGAATTAAGGATTTTTGAGCTAAGAATCTTTAAGTTAAGGATCATCAGATGAGATCATTAGATTTACTGAGGTTGACCCTAAATTTCATGGCAGGAGTCTTCATAAGAAACAGAAAAGGAGACAGAGCCCCAGAGGAGAAATCCGCATGAGGAATAGGTGGAGATTGGAGTGAGGCAGGAAAAGGAAAGAAAGGATCCTCTTCCAGAGCTTTTGGAGAGGCCACAGTCCTGCCCACACCTTGATTTCAGATTTCTGTTCCTGAGAACTGTAAATGGGTATACTTCTGTTGTTTGAAGACACCCAGTTCATGGTCATTTCTCATGGTAGCCACAGACAGCTAAGTGGGCACAGCCATTTGCTGCATAACGTTTGCTTAACAATAGAACCCACATGTGACAGTGGTCCCATGGGGGCAAATGGTCTAGTGATGCCATGGCCCTTAGTTTGTGTAAGTACAAACTATAACGTTTCGATAACTAAACTGGTTAAGAAGGTGTCTCTCAGAAACTAACCCTATCATTAACCAAACAGATGAGTGTATTTTCTAGTCTGTCCTGCACACTGTTTTTGGAACTGGGTGTTTGTTGGAGAACATGAAAATAGGCAAAAGTCTCTGCTTCCTTACATGGTACTTACGTTCTGAAAGAAGACAACAAATAGGTAAATGTACAGAAAATAAACAAATAGACAGTCATCCCTCAGTATTCAAGGGAGATTGATCTCAGGGTTCTTTTGTGGATACAAAATTCCAAGGAAGCTGAATTTCCTTATGTAAAATAGCACAGCATTTGCATAGAACCTTCATACATCCTCCTATAATACTGTAAATCATCTCTAGAGGATTTATGATACCTGATACTATAAACACAGTACAAATAGTTGTTCTACTGTATTGCTTAGGGAATGCTGACAAGAAAAAACTGCACATTTAGTACACATGCAATTTTTTTCAAATATTTTCAATACCCAGTTGGTTGAACCTGTGGATATGGAAGGGTGACAATAATGCGGCAGGAGTTAGAAATGTAGAAGAAAAACAAAGTGGGTACAGGAAGAGATAGCAATGGGAGCTGCTTAGAAGAAAAATAGAGTGAATATAGGAAGAGAGAGGAATGGGAGCTGCTGTTTTGCAGTGGGGTAGGGTAAAAAAGGTCTCACTGACAGGGTAACCTTGAGCAGAGAGGTGAGGGAGGAGTGGGGGTGAGCCATGAGTGTATCAGAGGAAAGGGTCTCAGACAAAGGAGTAGCAAGGGCAGAGGGAACAGCAAGCCAAAGGTACTTATGTGCTTGGGTTGTTGAAGCAACAGGTAGTGTGAGGTGAATGAGGAGGAGAGTGCAGGGGGAGGACCCTACAGACCAAGGGGAGGACTGTGGAGTTTGCTCAGTGCAGACAGGAAGCGTGTTGAGTTTTTGAACAGAGAGGCTGAATAATTCTACATAGGTTTTACAAAAAGCACTCTGGTTGCTGGGTAAAGAAGAGACTGTAGAGGTCACCAGTAGAAACAGAGATGCAAGTAAGAAGCTGTTACAACAGTACAGGTGTGAGATAAAGTTGACTTGGATGACATGGTGGGAAATGGTTCCTTTTGAAGAGGTAATTAACAAGATTTACTAATGGCAAACAACCATAGCAGCATGTACACTGGACACAGTGCTAGGGCTAACAGATTTAATCTTCCTAGGATCCTGATTCTCCTCCTCCTCTTCCTTTTTTTCCTCTTCCTCCTCATTACAGTATTTTGCATCACTGGAGATTGAACGCAGGCCTCACACATACTAGGCAAGTGTTCTGCCACTGAACTACATCCTTAGTCGTTACTTGACCTCAGGATAGTGTCCTGTTAAGTTGCTCAGGCTGGCCTTTAACTTGCAATCCTCCTGCTTCAGACTCTTGAGTAGGTGAGATTATAAGTGTGTGCCTTTCTACTTATTTTAGCTTAAACAAAATAGAAGTTTATAGCTGCAAGAGTGATCTGACTGTGATGTCTGTCACTCCTTTGAACACTGGTTTGATTTGGCTGATCCGACTGTTCATGTGGGTCTCCCTTTCCTCCCTCACTACTCCGTGTGCATCCCTCCTGATGCTTGGTTGACAGCCTTCCTCCATAGAGAAGGACCATTTCCTTGGTCAAAGGTATGTGAGGAGTCAAGCTGCCCTGCTAGAACTTCCAAACAAGGTTCTCAAAATAGAAATTTATGTCCATTTCAACCTTCAACTTGACAGTCCTGAGGTTCCATGCTCCTTCTACATGGTTGCTTGTCTTGGTTACTTTCTCATCACTAAGACATAATATCTGACACCCATAACTCTGAAAGGTGGGAGGTTAATTTTGGCCCACATTTCAGAAGTTTCAGTCCATGGCTGGCAGGCTTAAATTCAGAAACATCATGGTGGAAGGGCCCTCCACGGAGAAAAGCTGCTTACATCATGATGTTCAGGAAGCAGAGAGAAGGGAGGACCTGAGGAGGGGAAAAGCTCATGCCCCCAGTGACTGGATCTTCTGATTAGACCCTGCTTCCTGATATCACATTCAACTAAAGCACCCCCATGATCTAATCCAGGCTTTGAGAGTGGAGTTTATATTCTTGATCAGTAGGAGATAAAGTTTTTTTTTTTAAATAAGTGGGGCTGATTCTTGATCTGAACCATAGTATTACTCCTCCAAGATCTAGGGCAGGGGTTGGTAAACTATGGACTACAGACAAAATATAGCATCGGTGTTTGTACAACACTCAAGCTGAGAATGCTTTTTACATTTTTAAGTAGTTGAAAAAAATCCGAAGAATTCTATTTCACGGCACGTGAAAAATTTATGAAATTCAAACTTCAGTCTCCTGGCCCATCCATTCCTGTATGTGTTGTCTGTAGCCACTATAATGGGATGAATCATCTCACTGCAAAGAATGCTCAAGTTCCAACTCCCGATTTCTGTGCATGTGACCTTGTTTGGAAACAGGGTCTTTGTAGAGGTAACTAAGTTAAAATGAAGTCATGCTGGTTAGGGTGGGTCCTACATTCAATAACTGATGTCTTCATAAAAAGGCGGGCAGGGAAATAGGAATACAGAAGCCCCAGTACACTCACAGGGAAGACCATGAGAAGATGGCAGTAGAGTTCAGAATGTCACAGCCACAGGACAAGGAAGGCCAAGGATTGTCAGCAATCACAGAAGCCAGAAAGAAGCAAGGTAGGACGTTGATCTGCCTTCAGAGGGAGCATAATCCTGATGACAATTTGGTTTTGACCTTCCAGGCTCCAGAACTGTGTGAAAGTGCACTTCTGTTGTTCTGTGTCACCCAGTTTGCAGTACTTTGTTATAATGGCCCCAGAAACCAGATAGGACTGCTTTGGGGCCTCACAAGCAAACCTGACTACTTGTAGAGATTGAATGACCCACAGGTCTACAATATGTTTTCTGTGGTCTTTACAAAAAGTGTTTGCCAACTTCTGATCTAGAGTATTGCCCTAGTTTGTACGCCTGGAGGTAGTATGCTAGATATCTACAAAAGAAAAATATTACCCACCTATTAAGATTGCCTCATTTTACAGATACTATGTTGGTTAATCCCAGTTGGCAAATTGACTTAATTAAGAGGCTCCTGGAGAGATTACTGCACCATGAAGTCATTAACTTAATAGCCAAATGGGCTATCAGGAGGTGAGGCCTACTTGGAGGAAGAGGGCCATGGGGATGTGACTTTGGTGACAATGTCTGGGCCCTAGCTTCCTCTGCTCTGTTCTTCCTGTTCTCCCTGCTTCCTGAATGCCATGGGTTGAGCAGCTTTGCCCAGCCATACCTTTCTACTATATTTCTGCCTTGGAGTCAGCTAACCATGTGCCAAAACTGCAAGCCAAAAACAGCCTCCCCTCCCGTAAGTTGCAGGTGCCAGATGTATTGTCCTGGTAACAGGAAAGCTGACCAGCAGAGATTGAGAGAGTGAAGCAAAACAAGATTAAGACTTAATTAGAGCAGATGACCATCCGTCCTTTTCACATAACAAAGTGTCCTACCCTTCTTCTTCCACCCACAGCACCACTGATTGCTTTCCTTGGGGGTTGGAGGGGGCAGGGGTGCCACTCTGCACAGTCCCCACAGTTGAGGCTGACTCCATGTCCCAGTCATAGACTGAGTGGCTTAAACAGCAAACTATCTCCTCCAGGTTCTGGAGGTTGGAAAGCCTAAGATGAAGGCCTGCAGGATTTGGCTTCTGGTGAGGGCTCTTCTCCCAGCTTCTAGGTGGCCACTTCTCACTGTGTTCTCACATGCTTTCCCTAGTGAGTGCATGTGCAGAGAGAGCTGTCCGTCTGTCTTTCTTATAAGATCACCGATCCTATCACATTAGGACTCCACTCTTATGACATTAACCTTAATTAATTCTGGAAATCCCTGTCTCCAAATATAGTCATCTTAGGGATCAGGGCTTCAACCTAGGAATTTGAAGCATGGTACAACCTACGTAAGGGTAATTAGTTTTCTTTCTTTTTCTTTCTTTCTATCTTTCTTTCTCTCTCTCTCTCTCTCTCTCTCTCTCTCTCTCTCTCTCTCTCTTTCTTTCTTTCATGTGTGTTTGAGACAGGGTCTTGCTATACATTTCAGGCTGGCCTTGAACTATGTAGCCCAGGCTGGCATTGAACTGGAGGTATTCCTCCTGCCTCAGCTTCCTGAGTTCAGGGATTACAGGCATGCCTCATGATACCTGACTTGTGTTTTCTTGCCAGGCTTGCCACATATGATCCAAAGCTATCCCAAGGCATGGCATTTGCAGCAGCTTTCAGAAAAATAGGGCTCTCTTTTCCTGTGTACTAAAACAAATCTGAGACTACAGCAGCTGAGGCATATACAGAGAACCTGTCAGAGAGAACAACCCACTTGGAAGAAAGCAGAGCTAAGTACTGGAGAGAAAACAGGTACTGACAACATTGTAGCACCTAGATCCAGCTGTATCTGAAATACAAGCCCTATGGACTTCTTAGTTAATATGATAGTGTAGATCTGCTTGTGTTTCTGTTGCTTGCAACCTGGAGAATCCTGATGAACAGACTAACAGCAGTGGAGATGGGATCTGAAAGTCGGCCGCTTACCATTAAGTAACTGGACTCAGGGTTTCCAGGGAGTAATTCCAGAGCCACCCCTCTGAGTTCTGGTTCCAGATGGCAGTTGAGTTCTCTATTCTTATTGTTTTTTTTTTTTTTTTTTTTTTTTTGCAGCACTGGGGATTGAACTCACAACCTCGTGCCTGCCAGGGCAGGCGCTTAAGGCACTGAGCCAAACTCCCGGCCCTGGTTTTTGAGGCAGGATTGCACTATGTAGCTCAGGCCGGCCTTACGCTGGCGTTGTAGCCCAAGCCGGCCTTGAACTCACAATGCTCCTCCTACCTCAGCCTCCCGAGTGCTGGGATTAAAGGCGTGCGCAAGAGTTCTCTATTCTTTAACGCATGTTCCCTTGCTCTCCTTAGATAGTGACAGGAGTAAGAAAGATGCACTGTGTGTGAATAAAGATGATTGTCCAAATCAATCCAGATTATTTCTGGGAGTGCCTGCTGTTATGAAACCAAACAGCTTCCCAGAACGGAGGTTTCCTTGTAGCTCCTCACAAAGGACTCAGCTAAGCCCCAGCACGCAGGGCAGGGGCACTCTCTGGTCCCTTTCCCTGGCAATCCTGCCCTTTGCCTGGCTTCTCTGCATGCCTGGGTTTGAAGAAAAGCTCTGCTGAGGCTGTGCGACTTTGAGCAAGAAGCTGAACCTGTCTGGGCCTCATTTTCCACCTCTGATAGATGGGTAAAATAATAACTTTCTTAGCATTAAAGTGAGCTGCGAGTGAATAAGTACGAAGTGACTACAGTGCATATTAAGTCCTTTGTGAAAACTTATTATTATTCCAGGCTCCTCCTTATTCATGTCTCAGATTAAAGACCACCCTTCAGTGACCCTCTGTCTTCAGGGACCGTCACCTCCTTCTCACTCCGGCATACGGTTTCGTTTCTTTCTGATAATTCTCTTGCTATGAGCTCTTTTAATTTAATTTTATTTTGGCATCACCGGGGATTGAACCCAGGGCCTTCACAATGAGCTATATCCCACAGCTCTTTTTAAATTTTTACTTTGTGACAGGGTCTCATTATGTTGCCCAGACTGGGATGGTACTTGGGATCCTCCTACCTCAGCCTCCCGGAGTGCTGGGATTATAGATGTGAGCCATCACGCTGTGGCTAGATCTTTTCTTTTTAAATTCTCTCCCTTTATAAGGCAGTAGGCTTCAGGCAGGGTAGAAGTCCTGTCAATTTGGCCAACTGCTAATTTCCCTAGTAGCTCATCTCTGCCCGGCACATAGTAGGTGCGCAATCAATATGGGCTTGGGAAAAAAAGGCTAGCAGCAGACGCCAGGGGCCACTTCCGTCCAGGGGCTGCCACGCCGCCACCAGGACTTGCCGGGGGTGGGGCTGGGGTGGAGCGAGGGCTGGGCAGTCGGGCTGGAAGCACTTTTCTCCTCCTTTTCAACTTCCCAGCATAACTTCAGGAGAGGCTCCTTGGAGGAACGAAGCCACCGCCCCGGACTCAGGGCCTCCCAGTGCTGCCCTGGCACAGGGTGGCCCGGGAGAAGTCCCTCTCGTCGCCCTCCCGGAGTCGCTGTGAGGCGCAGGCCCGGGAGGGGGCCGACTCTGCCCGCCCGCCAGCCGGCCCGGAGCTCGCCGCAGACTTCAGACTTCGGCATTTCCTCCCCGCTAGCTGGCGCGGCGTCGCCTCCTCCCGAAGAGGAAGCTCCCGGACGAGTAACGGGCCGAACTCCCGGGGCCGCGTTGGGTAGGCGGCGAGCCGGGCCGGGCAGGAGGAGCGGGCCGAGGGCAGCGCGCCGGGCGCCTGGCGGGGAGCGCGGCAGGGCGCGGCCCAGAGCCTGGCCGCGCAGGGCGGGCCGCTGCTGGAAGGAAAGCCTGAGCTGCGAGAGAAGGCCGAGCTGCAGGGTGGCTGCCCCGGGGCCTGCGAGGGGCGCGCAGCCGCGGAGGCTGAGGTGACGGAGGCCGCGGGGCCGCCCAGGCTCTGCGCGCATGCAGGACCGGGGGCGCCGCCCGGGCTCGCGCCCTGGGCAGCCCGGCCACCGCGGCCCCGGGCGCCCGGCATGTCGGTGCACTACACCCTCAACCTGCGCGTCTTCTGGCCCTTGGTGACCGGCCTGTGCACCGCCCTCGTGTGTCTCTACCATGTCCTGCGGGGAGACGGGGCCACCAGGACCGAGTCCCCCGACGGGGCGGACGGTGGCTTCCCGCTGCTCAAAGTGGCCATCCTGCTCCTGCTCGGCTATGTCCTCCTGCGCTGTCGCCACGCTATCCGGCAGCGCTTTCTGCCTGTCTCTTCCCGCGTGGTGGGCCACTCCGCCTTCTCTCCTAGACACCTCTCAGAGCCGGGCCTTAGCATCTTGCTGGAGAGTTACTACGAGCACGAAGTGCGCCTCTCCCCTCACGTGTTGGGCCACAGCAAGGCGCACGTGAGCCGGATCGTGGGCGAGCTGGTGCGGGCTGGCCGTATCCGGGGATCCCCATACCCCACCTCTGGGGGAGCTTTGGCCTTGGCCTTCCGCGGGGACTTCATCCAAGTCGGTAGTGCCTATGAGCAGCACAAGATCCGCCGGCCAGACAGCTTCGACGTGCTGGTGCCCCTGCGCCTGCCGCCGCTGGTGGCGCTGGAGCCGCGGAGCCTGGGCGCAGAGCCGGCTCTGGCCCCCGCCTTCCGCAGCTGCTTCGTGTGCGCCCTCAAGGCTCCGCCCTCGCCATCGGGAACCTCAGGGGGCCACTGGCTCCGGAACTGCAAACCCTTCACGGACAGCTTCTGCGTGGATGTGCGCGGTCAGCGCCATCTCTCTGCCACTTTGGTGCTGCGCTGGTTCCAGTCTCACCTGCAGCGCTCCCTGGCCACCGTGCGCTACAAACTGGAAGAGTGCTGTCGGGTCAGCTTGACCTCTGGCGGTCTGGAGCAGCCTCCTGTCCTGCACATTCTGCCGTGCCGCACGGATTATGGGTGCTGCCGCCTTTCCATGGCTGTGCGTCTCATCCCTGCGGTCCATCTCGGGGACAGCGTCTTCCTTGTGGCACCACCCCCGCCATCCTCCCCTGTTGGACCCCTCTCGGAGCTCCCAGGAGGCCTGCGCTCCGAGGCACTGTGGGGTGTGAACACAGCTCGCCAAGAACAGAAGCTGCTGGGCTGGCTTCAGGAACGGGCGGCTCCAGGTGCCTGCTACCTCAAGTGCCTGCAGTTGCTGAAAGCTCTGCGAGATCTGGGTGCCCGTGGGCTGGACCCGATGGCTGCCACCCAGTGGGGACAAGTGCTATCCTCATACGTGCTCAAGACGGTGCTGCTGACAGTGCTGCTGCGCGAGGGGACTCCCGGGCAAGGCTGGGATGAGGCACACTTAAGCGAATGCTTGGAGGAGCTGGTGCAGTTCCTCAAGGCCTGCCTGCTGGGACGCCAGACGCTCTACCACTGCATCTTGGGCCCCGGTAGGGCGGCCGCTGAAGTGGGCCCTCTGCCCAAGGTACTTCGAGAAGCTGCCCCAGTGGACCTCTTGGCTGCTTTCGACATGCACGCCCGAGAGTTAGCAGCAGTGAGATTGCTGTCCACTTGGCGAAGCCTGCCCCAGCTGCTCCGGGCTTATGGGGGTCCCCGCTACCTTGCCAGGTGCCCCCACCCTGGAGTCAGCGCACTCAAGGGTTCCCTGGACATGAATCATAGACAGACAGCTCCTTCATCTGCCTGAATGCTCCTAGAGCCTTTCCCACTGGTGGGTGTGGGTGTGGGGGGGCTGGTGGAGGGGTTAAATGCAAGGTGGGCTGACAGAGATGTTGAGCAACTTAGGGGATGCCAAACGCTTAAATGTCACTCTCTGGCTCCACAACCCAATGTAATTACTGCATCTTCTTCACACCCACTGGTGTCCTGGGTAAATCAGGGAGTGATACCCAACTGCAGCTACTGAGAGTTGGTCCGCATGGTGGTCTGTGCAGCATCTGGTAGAAAGATCTGACTCTTAGGGAAACCAGCAAAGGATGCAGGACCAATTGCAGAGAAAGTTCCCCTTTGCTGGTTTTCAGACATAGATGTCTGTGTCCCAAAGTTTATAAACATGAGTATTTTCGACATACCTATTTCTCAGTACTGGGTTCCCAATTTCTCTCTCTCTCTCTCTCTCTCTCTCTCTCTCTCTCTCTCTCTCTTTCTTCTAATCTAAATCAATGCACAGCTGGAATCAAAGTTATGTTGCATGTTAATATTCTGTGGAACATCATTCCTCCATTCAGATTAATATTAATGTACTTAAATAGTGTTATCAGGGTGTCTGATAGGATTGTCAATGAGTCACATGTACTGAGAGGCAATCAAGAGTTGGTTGAAGAGGTTTTCAGAGCAAATAGCACTTTATGTTGATCAGTTCTCTTATTTTGTGGTGATTGTTATGTTGCATTTGAAAGAGGGAGCTAGAAACATTTATTATAAAATCATGTGCAACTTGGAAAAGCAGCCAGCATGTTTCTGTACCATCCCTCCAGGCCACAAACTGGGCTGTGTCTCAGTCAGTCAGCACTCGTTCATTGAGTGCCTACTATGAGCCAGACATGGTACAAGGTAGCAACAAAATCCATAATTAAGACAAAGCTGGTGAGGCCATCAAACATGTCAGGTCTTGAAAAAGACATCGTTCAGTCTTTGCCTATTAAGATGTCTGGCAAGGGTTTGCTGCTGGCTGGATACAGAAATCTCTTTTGGCTTTAGGGCTTTTTAGCAAACTCCTTTGCAAAGATTTCT
The DNA here is from genome assembly GCA_004363535.1 of Dasyprocta punctata. NCBI lineage: Eukaryota > Metazoa > Chordata > Mammalia > Rodentia > Dasyproctidae > Dasyprocta > Dasyprocta punctata. Next base: position 27,447 of record RJWM01008888.1, read on the forward strand.
TTCTGAATTTAAGGAGCTAGTGGGAAGGAAATGAAGTCTTCTCAGTGCCTGATATGTTAGTGTTCCCAGTGCACAGTGGTGGTTAATGGTTGGAAGGTATTTCCCACTTGCCCAGGCAGCCTGTGGTCCCAAAGGGCTGGATTTGAAGGGCTCTCCATTTAGCCTACGTCTTGCAAAAGACAGAGTTTGGTAGCTTGGGATCTGTGCTTGGACATCCTAGTTAGTGAGCCGAGGAGAGAGAGAGTAGGAAATAAGTTAGAGAAAGAGCCAGGAAAACAGTCTTCGAGAGAAGTCATCTCTGGGGGACAGGACAGAAATACCACCCGGTAGGATGTGACTTTGCAGTCAGGAGGAACCCAGTTGCTTGCAGTTCAAACTTAGAGTGGTGCATCGTCTGCTTGGCTGGCTGGAAGTGCAGCCAGTCTCAGCATTAAATGTACTTGGGGATTTTTTTTTTTTTTTAAACAAAGACATGTGCTTCCTTAGACTCTTAAAAGCAAAACTTGGAAGACAGAAGTAGTTACATGAATAGGTCCATTGTTTCATTTCTGAGCTATTTTGAGGGCTTTCTATAAAGCTCCTTTCTTTAGGGGACCCACTTGGCCACTGTGGGAAATTATTGTGAATAAATGATTTACAGGGAATCTTTGTCATCAGAGCTGCACAGGGTTTTCATATCCTTGGAAACATGGCCTGTAGGAGAAGCAGCTGCAGATGTTGTGAGATTGTTCTGGGGACCATTCCCCTTGATACCCCAAAGTTCATTCCTAGCTTTTGAGGCCAATGTTATATCATATGGTACTGCATTGAGCAAAAGGATTAATCCACAGCTTCCAGCAAAGATATAAACTGCACAGTGTTTTTACAAATTACTTTTAAATGCCGAGAGTAGAAAATATATATTTCCATACTCAGCCTGACTTCCCCTTTAGTCATTAAATCTCCTGGAGGGGGGAGGAAGTGAGGCTGTTGGATGGGTTATAAGGCTTTATTTTTATTTTTTTTATTTTTTGGATTGTAAAGCTTTAAAAGCTAAATTTTCTAAATATTTCTAGCTGAGATAATGGGTTCCTTTTTAAAAATCTTAATACTTTTTAAAAGTATAAGTCTGGTAACATTTTCTTATAGTTTTTTCTCTATGATTTCTTTCAGGTTAATTACCTAAAGCCTCATCCATCCTCAAGGTTTTTAAATTTTATTATTTTTTTAAATTAATAAGCATTGTATTTGTGAAGTTTTAAAATATTGTTTTATTTAAATGCCATGCTGAGCAATTGTTCTCTGTACATGGTAACCAAAACCTAAGAGATTTCGATCAATTTTGATCAATGTTTAGTAATCCAAAACATGTACTGTGTACAAATGAAATAATGTAGCATCTTAGCCAGGTGTGATGGTTGCCCGAGACATTTAAATTAAGCTCAATTTTGTATTTTATTGGGGCTCCATCACATCCTTCATCTGAAATGTACACATTTTTGGTGTATGCTTGGTACTGGAAATTCATGTGTACAAATATTCTCATAGAAGAAGGCTGTACCAAAACGTTTTTAATTGCTTAGCCAGTGGCCAAAGAAAATGTTCTGGAGAAGATGACTCAGGCATTTTGTGGCGAGACACCCGGCAGAAACTCCCACTGACAGGGCTTGGAGCCTTCCTGGAATGCTCCTGGGCTGAGAGGAGATGGGCATTGCAAAACAAAACTATAGCTGAAAGAAGGAATGAAGGAAGGAAGTGAAAGGAAGAGAGGGGAGAAAGGAGATGAGGCAAAATCCTATGAGGATGTGAGAGAGGTTTGGGTTATAAAACACATTTTATGTGCTATTTCCAGTCAGGGGTCGCAAACTCAGTAGCCTGCAGGAATTAGGAACAGAAGTAAATAGAGAAGGGGAAAGAAGGTGGTGGGAGCTGAGCCCGACTTAAAGAGGGTAACTGTTACTCAGCTCCATAGAGGAGGGAGGGGCTGGAAATCAGGATTTTGTTTTTTTAACGGTGAAATTCACTGAGTTTTAAACGAATAAATTTAAAATGTCCAAAACATCAAGTACAGCAGACAAAACATTTAGTTGAGCATGGGGGCTACCAGTTTGCAATAACTGCCATACACAGTTGACACCTCCCCAAATATGTATAAGGGTTACATTCTTTGTTATGGAGATGGTGGTGTTATATATAGTTGGGGATGTGATGGTTTCATTCTTTGTCTCTCAGATTTAAGCTTTATTATAGGACCCCCCCCCAAAAAAAAATTAACACTGCCACAGATAACGCTAAACTCCCAGTTGCCAAAAGGACCTGGATTCTGGAGCCATTTTTTTGGAGTCAGACCCTACATGAAATTACCCACAGCCTGTTCTTGGCATTTCCTTCCTAGTGATTTGGGCTAAACTTTGCTCCATTGGAGTTTGCAGATGAGTAATCAGGAAGGATTGCAGAATAACTTGTTTTGCTGTATTTGTTTTTTTTGTATTAGAATTATTCTTTTTCGCTCATGATGTTCTCGCCTGTTCCTTTCTGATGATGGTTGGTGGCTGTGAACAGTAGTAAAAACAGAGCTGGGTCTCTGGGCCAAACTTCTTAGGTTTGTCCCATTCCTGCTGCCAAGAACACAGTTCTGGTCAGATTCCACTGCCAAAATTAATATCCTACAACTCAGAAGGCATCAACCAAACATGCTTCCAGGGCATCTCATGTAATCTGGAGTAAGTCATTTTTTCCTGTAACATGTGACTTTGTCATTGATGAAGATAGCGTCTCATAAGATTTTTTTGGTGATAGAAAAAGTGAAACTTATCCACATTTCCAGTGTTCCTCAAGAGGAAAACAAGTTCAGTGTTATCTTTGTGGTGCTTGTTAGTTTTTTTTTTTAATCACTTGTCTGTGACTTAAATACATGTTTATTTTTTTATATCTACATAGCACATAATGGGATGGGGATAATGTAAGTGCCAGTTGAAAGAGGTTGGACAATATGCAGTCACATATACAGAGAAAATAGGCTAAAATGTGCAGCAAAATTATATGTAATCTGGTTTTTGATGTGTTAGATATTCAGGAATATTTTTATATTTTAGCACCTTTTGTGTTAAAAAAAAAAAGTGCCTTGGTTCAGTCACTTGATTTAGAACATTCCTCCTATTTTGTGTTGTTACTTTAATGTGTTTTCTGCCCCCATACTGTGTATTATATCTGGCAGTCAAAAGTTTGGTTCCAACAACAGAGACCAAAGAGTTAATCAAATATGGTTCAACTGCTAGGATTTTGTGATTAAAAGGTAATCACCAAACTTCCATGGCCAAAATGGTCAAACAAGGCTGGCTTGGTTTTCTATGTCAGATTAGAGTAAATTTGCACTTTCAGTCCTATGGGTCATTTTGGGGACCTTGTTCTTTTTTATTTTGCTGTATTAATAAAATTATAGAAAGCTCTGAACTGACTCTCAGTGTTGGGGAGGGCTCTCATCTTCCTGGAGGGCAGCCTGCACATGCATTGGCTTGTGGTTCTTTGCATAAGTCTCCATGGCGTCTATGGAAGTCCTTTCCCATGAAGTGAAGCTGCGAGTGGTTGTTGGTACACAACTGGCTCCATACACCGGTGAGGAAAAGATACCGGTTTTCAGCCTTGTAGGTGTTAGGCCTGGGATGTTACCTTCAGGTCTGTCTGTCCTTAGCACTTTCTGCCCTGCCTCTCCTGTCTGCCCCCATACACTCCCCACAATTCAAGTCTTGGCCTGAGGCTAATGCATAGCTTAATTTTGCCCAGAAATGTGTTAGGCCCTGGGGCACTCTGGAAATGATGAACCTATGCTAATATGAAAAACACATAGGCATAGCTGGAGCTGGAATCTTGGAGATCAGGTAGGAAGGCGCAGAGCCAGGTGGAGCTTGAGGAAATCCTGTGTTCACGTGCTGATCAAATGGTAACTGTGCAGAACATATGCCTCAGAGGGAAGTTGGCGGGTAGAACTCATTCAAGTTTTCAGCGTGCATGCAGTACTGTCTCAGAGCATTGAGGGAAGACTTGGGAGTGCCTGGGACAGACTCGGCCTCTCTTTCTCATGAGATCACAAACTGAGGGGGGTAACTTGGTGTTACACCTGTGCTGCCAGCACTCCGTGAGGCTGAGGCAGGGAGGGAGACTGCAAGTTTGAGCCCAACTTGGACAATTTGGTGACTTCATGAAACTATCTCAAAATAAATAAGGGGGGTTGGTGCTGGGATGTAGCTCAGTGAGAAGCTCCTGGGCTCAATCCCCAGTATCAGAAAATAGTGTGTGGGAGGGTTCCCTATAGGGTGTGCAGCCCTAGGTAAGGGAAGCCAATGAAAACAGAAGAGTTACGCCTGTGCAGCACAAGAGTCTCCAGAAGGGCTACTTGAGGAAGTACCCAAGTCGGGGTCCAATCCAATGACAGGTAGGGATTAGCCAAGCAAAGGGAACTGGGCTGGCGAAAATTGATTCCAACACAGAGGTGAAAGAAGCTCTAGTTTTGCTTGAAGCAGTGATGGACAGGAAAGACAAAGCTTCAGTAGCAAAAGGTGAGGTGGGAGGGGTAAGGAGATAGAAGTACAGAGGGGTCTGGAAGCCAGAGATACAGAACCCACTGGCTTTCTGGGGAGAACGCAAGTTCTGACTCAGTAGATCTGGGCAGGACCTGGGCTTTGTCTACACTGCAGTAACTCCTTGGGCTCTCACACTATATGAGCAGAGTTGAATAACTGAAACAGAGATCAAATGGAGCACAAAGTTGAAAATATTTACTTTCTGGTTCTTTGTATTAAAAGATGGCCAACCCCTGGAGCAAGACTGGAAATAATCAGATGTTGTAGTGGTTCAAGCCTGGGCAGGAAGCCTATGGTGGGGACAGAGAGACAAGTTAGCAGCAGAACAGTGGCATGTCTTAATGCCAAAACCTGTCTTTGAATCTTGCATCCTGTACATCTGATCTGTGTGTTTCTTTGCAAATTACCTAATTCTCTCTGAACCTCAACGGCCTCATCTGTAAAAATGTGATTAATAATGGAAGCTTGCTCATAGACTTGATTCAGAATGGTATCAGATTCTGCATGCACAGTGACTGGCACGTTAATAAGCACCCAGTATAAGTCACCGCAGAAGTAGTTATTGCAGTGAAGTTTTCATGTAGCTTGTAGCTGCAGTGTCTTCCCTTTCCCCTTTTGCTGCTCATTCCTTCCCCACTACAGGGTCTGTTTTACTGCTGTCTATTCCAGGCATCTCTCTCCTACCCAGCTTTTCTTCATCTCTTCCCTCAGTGGGCATGGTGCTTCCCCCAGTGAAAGATACAACTTTTGGGAACCATGGTAGACTGGTTATAAAATAGGCCCTGTTCCTCAATGCTTCCTGGACTTATGCCCTTTACCAAGTGGCTTTGTGGTCTTTTTTAAATCAATATTTCACCCATTCCTTGAATTTAAAATGACTCTGATTCTTTTTCCAGTCAATAGAATGTGGCAGAAGGGACACGATGTTATTCCAGGCCTTTGTCTTAAGAGGCCTTGTTTGTGTGCCGCTGTTGTCCTGGAAAGCTGCTGGCACCAGGTGAACAAGCAACCTGCTGGAGCATGCGCCACTGCATGGCTCAGTCAACTCTGTCACTGGAGCTGGCAATCACCTAACAATTGACCGAAGGAAATGCCCAGGCAAAATGAGTGAGCCTGGCCAGGATCGGCAGAAAACCCTTCAGCTGACGACAGACTTCGAGCAATCATGCGTACTTTTTTGTTTTAGGCCACTGAGTGTGTGGTAGCTTGTCATTCAGCATTAACTCATTTGGATATGTCCCACAAAGTTCACGTGTCGGAAACTTAATCCTCAAAGCAATAGTGTCAAGAGATGGTATCTCTGTCCCTTTTTTGTCACTGAGGCAAAACACCTGACATGTACAACTTAGAGGAGGAGAGGTTTATTTTGGCTTGCAGTTTCAGAGGTTGGAGGCCATGGATGATCGGCTTCAAAGCAGAAACAGCACGTGGAAGGGCATGGTGGAAGGAAGCTGTGCACCCCATGGCAGCCAGGAAGCTGGGAACAGGAAACGTAACTTGCTTGTTCTGACCAGGCCCCACTTCCTAACAACACATTCAGCCAGGAACTCATTAGTGGATTAATCCACTGATAAGTAAAGTTCCCCCATGATCCAGTCACCTTCCAAAAGCTCCACCTCTGAATCCGTGAGACTTAGGGGACATTTTTAGATCTGAACATTTTTTAGATCTTAACAGATAAGACTTTACAAGATGATTGATCATAAGGGCTCTGCACTCCAGAATGAATTGATGCTATTATCATGGCAGTGGGTTTCTGATTAAATTATGAGTTCTACTCCCTGCATCTCTCTCTCAAATGCTCTCCTGCCAGTCTATCTTCTGTCACTAGATATTATAACAGGAAAGCCCTTGCCAGATGTGGATCTCTTAACCTTGAACTCCCCAGCCTCCAGAACTGTAAGAACTAAATGTCTGTTAAAAAAAATAAATTGCTCTTTCTCAGGTATTCCATAATAGCATCACAAAATAGACTAGAAGAATTTTTAGGAAAATCTGGCATGCAGGGGCTGCCACCAGAATGAATAAAGACAGACCTCTATTTCTGTACATTTGATTTTCAAACAGCCAAACTTTCATACAGGCACCAGAAAGATGCCCCAACCACCTTCCCCATAGTGACCAAAGGTTCCTGCACCAGCTGAGGTGTTGTAGGGTGTTGGGTCTACCATTACATGCTTGAGTCATGGCTCTGTCACCATCTTCATGCAAAGTGTTTTTACAGCTGTATAGTATGTTCCTGCATTTCCCCCTTATCTCGTAATAACAAATGGAATCTGGGAAAATAAGAGTGTTGATTCAAAAAAAAAAAAGACTGTTGATTCAGTGTCAGATGCCATAAGTCTTGAAGATAATACAGTGGAGACAGTGATTCATTGCATCCAGCGTGGCTGAGCTCTGGCCTCACACATGTGCTCGCTGGTGTCAAGCTGAAGACACATAGTCAGATTTCCACTGCTGTGACAAAATACCTGAGAAAATCAGTAGGAAACGAAATGACTTGAAAGGAGAAAAGGTTTGTTTTGTTTCATGGTTTTAGAGGCTTCGGTCCAGGGTCAGTTGCCCAGTATCTGTGTACCTGTGGCAGCGGGGAGCACATGGTAGAGGAAGACTGTTCACCTAATGGGACCACTACAGTGTCCTAACTTCCTGCCACTAGGCCACACCTCCTAAAAGCTCCAGCACTACCTCCTGGTACTATGGGCTAATGACCAATCCTTTAGCACATAGGCCTCTGGGGGACATTTAAGATCCAAGCTGTAATGAAAGAACATGTAGGAAAACTATATCAGTTAGGAATGTATTTGATCACAGATTTAAAAATTAACCTATAGTGACTTAAATAGGGGCTTTCTAATGTATCTGGAAGCTTGGAGGTAGATGGCCAACAGTTCAGGGATGGATCAGGTTTCAGGCATCTTTTTGCTTTGTGTTGCAAGTGTTTTTGCTTTTATCTTCCTGCTTGTCATACGTGTCAAGATCCCATGGTGGCTACCATAGTTGTGGGCATTGTGACTATTTTAAAAAAGGTAGAAAGGTTTACCTGAAGACAAAGATCTTGGAATAAGTCATTTCTCTCCTATCCTGAATACACTCCAATTTTTTTTCATTCTACATTTAAACTATATCTATAAAGGAGGAGAAAAAAATGATGTAATAGCAACTAGCAGCAAAATATAGCCTCTCCAGGACCTGGAATTGAGATGCCTAGAAAAAGACAACTTGGTGAAGAGGAAAAGAGAAGATCTCTGGGAATTGGGAAGGAGATGACGGGAAAACTAGAAATTACAGAGAGGCTGGAGAAATGGAGCAGTACACAGAGAAAGGAATGAAGCACTCTGGAAAGCTTACCCCAGCTCCTGGGGAAGGCGACTGGAGGGTCAGCAGCTCTAGGGAGAAACAACAGATCAGGCTAGCCCTAGGAAAACCCACACTGTAGACTGCAAAAACAGCATGGGTCTTTACACTGAAAGTGACTCCTTCTTCATGGCAGGCTAGAGGTGGAAAAGAAATCAGTGCAACACCTACCATACTGGAGAGGGTTTAATCAGGAGCCATTTTGGGAAGGGGCTAATTGTCTAAGACTGAGCCACAGAACAACTACAGCACAACTTCACTTCAGGATTTTTAGTGTTACTCTACCATGGTGGCTGGGTACGAGACAGCCACAAGAGACCATTGTAGAGAGTGTGGGTGAGGCATAGACCATCTGAGAAGTTTAAGCTCAGGTTGGGAAGGATGCGGGGCCCTGTCTGCCATGGTGAGAATGCAGGCCCAGTGTGTGTGGCTTTCAGAGGAAGGTAGGTCTGAAAGTGCTGGCATTAAATCCAGCAGTCTGCTTGAACTCCTGCCCTGCTGCCTATATCCAGTAAAGAGCAGTGGTTTGGTTGCTTTCCCCACCCATCAATGTGAATGAGGACATGCCTCAGTTTAGGAAGTTTTCATGAAAAGGTACAAAGCAGTAATCCAGGAGGTTAAAAATTCAATTGAAATTATGGACAGCGGAAGTGATCAATGTGAGGGTAGAATATCAGAATTACTAGACGATAGGGCTGATGTCAGTGACCAGTTACTCAGGGATACCTTAAAGACAAGACAACATGAGAAATGGATCCAACAGTTGCTAGATGATACTAAGGAAACTAATCTAAGATAAATAGAAATTAGTTAAAACTCTGAAGACAGCATAAATGACATAAAAAATTTCTGTTTACAGAAATAATAGCAGAAAACTTTCCAAATACAGAGAAAGAATTTGAAATTCAGATAAATGAGGCAATATAGAACCCAAAATAGCCATAATCCAAAAAGAACCTCTTCTAGACACATCATAATCAAAATTCCAGAAGGCCAATACGAGGACAGAACCTTAAAAAGTTTTTTTTAAATCACAATTAATCCAAAAAGAAATTCATCAACTAAAAAGCAAAGGATGGAAAATGATATTTGGTATGATGAGAACTTAAAACAAGCAGGCATAGCTATCGTATTTTCAGACAAAATGTACTTCAGGCCAAAATGATCAAAAAAGGCAGAGAAGATCATGACATATTGTTTAGAGGAACAATTCTACAGGAAGAGATAATTACAAACATATATGCACCAAAGAATAGTGCACTCAATTGTGTAAATAAACACTACTGAACATAAAAGAACACATAAACATCAACATAATTATCCTGGGGAGTCTCAATATTTCACTGTTACAAATGGATCAACTAAACAAACAAACAAACAAAACAAGAAAGAAACATCAGAGTTTAACCAAACCTTTGATCAAATGGAATTAATAGATTTCTACAGAGTGTTCCACCCAACAACACGAGAATACACATTCTTCTTAGTAGTACATGAGACTTTCTCTAAAGTAGACCACATACTAGCCAATAAAGCATGCTTAAGTAAGTGCAAAAGAATTGAAATTGTTCCATGCATGTCATCTGATCATAATGCAATGAAACTAGAAATCAATGGCAAAAGAAATCACAGATATTATAGAAAATCATGGAAATTAAACAATACACTCTTGAATAATCAATGGGTCACAGAAGAACTAACCCTAGAATCAAATGGTAATGCTAGTACAACACACCAGAATTTATGGGACATGATGAAAGCGGTTTTAAGGACGAAGTTTATACCCATATTAGGAAAACAGAATGAATTCAAATAACCTAATGATGCACCTCTAGTTCCTAGAAAAACAATAACAGACCAACTCCAAAGCTAGTACAAGGAAGACAACTATATGATTGGAGCATAAATTAATGAAAATGAAACTAAAAAATGATACAAAGAATCAATTTGTGTAAGAATTCTTTATTAAAAAAATAAACAAAATAGACGAACGCTTAGTCAATCTTACCAAAAAAGGAAAGAAAAGACACAAATCAATGCAATTAGAAATGAAACAGGTGAAATCACAACAAACGCTACTGAAATCCAGACTTTTAGTAACTTCTTTGTAGGCTTGGAATACTATAAATCAGAGAATTCAGAAGATATGAATAGATTTCAGATATAAGTTACCAAAACTGAACCAAGAAGATATAAAATCCTAAACAATCCAATAACAGACAATGGAATTGAAGTATGGAGAGAGAAAAAAAAAAACGCCAACTAAGAAAAGCCAAAGACAAGATAGATTCACTGCTGAATTCCATAAGCACTTCAGGGGAGTTTTAAAGCCAATATTCCTGAAACTCTGAATAGAAATTCAAAGGGAAGGAGTACTCTCAAAGTAATTCCTGGAAACTAGCTTTACCCTGATTCCAAAACCAGAGAAAGACTCCACCAAAAAAGAACTGTCTGCCAAATTCTTTAATGAACATAGACACAAAAATCCTAAAGCAGATTCTGGCAAGCAGAATGCAACAAATCTTCAAAAACATCATACACCATGATCAAATAAACTTCATGCTATGGATGCAAGAATGGTTCAACATATGCAAATCAATAAATGTAATATATCACATAAACAGAAGGATGAAAATCACGTGATTATCTCAATAGATTCATAAAAAGCCTTTGACAAAATTCAAAATCCATTCATGATAAAATGCCTGAAGAAAATAGCTATAGAAAGACCTTATCTCAATCTGATACAAGCTACTTATTAAAAATTTACTGTCAACATCATATTGAGTGGGGAAAAACTGAACACTTTCCCTCTAAAATCAAGTTTAAAAGAAGGGTGTCAACTATCACTATTCTTGTTCACCATAGTACTGGAAATATTCGCAAGAGTGATTAGGCAAGGAAATGAAATGAAAGAAATATGCATATGAAGGAAAGAAGTCAAATCATCGTTATTTGCAGATGACATGATTTTCTACATAGAAGAATGAAAAATTCCTCTAAAAGATTCTCAGAATTAATAATTTATAACAGGATACAAAATTGACACACAAAGATAGTGTTTCTGTACACTAATAATGAACTCACTGAGAAAGAAATTAGGAAAACACCATTCACAATAGCAGCAAGAAAAATCAGATATTTAGGAACTAACCTGAACAAGGAAGTGAAAGACTTCTATGGTGAAATCTGCAGTATTCTGAAAAAAGAAATCAAAGAGGATATCAGAAAATAGAAACATAGGAAGAAATAAGAAAGAAAGGAAGGAAGGAAGAAAGGAAGAAAGAAAGACAGAAAGAAAAAGAAAGTAGAAAGATATTCCTTGTTCCTGGATAGGAAGAACCAATATTGTCAAAATGGTCATACTTCCAAAACTGATATACAGATTTAATGCAATCCCAATCAGAATATCAATAGCATTCCTCACAGAACTAGGGAAAACAATCCTAAAATTCACATGGAACCTAAAGAGAACCAGAATAGCGAAAACAATCTTGGGCAACAAGAGCAAAGCAGGACCTGGACTTCAGATTATGTTCCAAAGCTACAGCGATTATAAAAAGCATGGTATTTGTACAAGAACAGATGGTCAGTGAAATAGACTATGTGATGCATAAAAGAAACCCAGACACATTCAGCCATTTGATCTTTACAAAAGGGCCAAAAACATATACTGAAGGAGCAATAGCCTCCTTAACAAATGGTGCCGGAAAGACTAGTTACCCACATGCAGAACACTGAACATAGACCCATGTCTCTCATCAAGTATTAAACTAATTAAAATCGATTAAAGTTCTAAATGTTAAAACAGAAACAATCCCTTGGTAGATAAAAAAGGTAAAACTCTTGAAGACATAGGCATAGGCAAGGGCTTCCTGAACAGAACCACAATTGCACAAGAAATAACATCAAGAACAACAAATGAGATCATATCAAATTAAAAAGCTTCTGCACACAAATGGAAACAACTAACAGAGTGAGGAGACACCCTACAGAATGGGAAAATATCTTGGACAGAGAACTAGAATATATAAAGAACTAAAATATTAGACCCCCTCCCAAATAAAAGACCAAACAAAAAGCAGGCAACTGAAATAAATAGACACTTCTCAGAAGAATAATTACAAATGGTCAATAAATACACGGAAAAAATGTTCAGCGTCTCTAGTTATTAGAGAAATACATTAAAACAACACTGAAATTCCATTTTACTCTAGAAAGAATGGCTGTTACCAAGAAATCAAATTATAACAAATGCTGGAGAGGTTGTAGGGATAATGGAACTCTTCTACATGGTTGGTGGCAGTGTAAACTAATACAACCACTATGGAAATCACTACAGAGATTCCACAAAAACTAAAAACAGAAATTTCATTTGATCTAGTCATTCCAATTCTAGGTACCTTCCCAAAAGAATTTTTTAAAAAATCATATTACAGCGTGTGTTGGTTAGTTTTCTCATTGAGACAAAATACTTGACACCCAAAGTTAAAGGAGGAAAAATTTATTGTAGTTCAAAGTTTGTAGAAGTTTCAATCCATAGTTGGCTGGCTCCCAAGCAGGGTGGCATGGCAGGGGGTACCGCAGAGGAGAAACAGTTTGCAGCAGGCAGAAGACAGCAAGATTTTGGGTGATGCCTCCAACACCCAGGGTGGGCCTTCCTATTATCCACACCCAGAACTATGCTTAACTTATCAGTGGACTAATTTAGCAATCGCATGCCCTTAATCGCAGCACTGCACAACTTAATCCTAGCATCACATATCCTATAACCAGCCACCTTGGAAAAGCCCTACCTAAAAGCACATGAGACTTTACGGGGGGAGAAGGGGGGGAACTAGATACAAGTTATAATACAGTGATTCCTGCATACCCATGTTTACATCCACTAAATGTTGGAAACAACCTATATGTTCATCAACAGATGAATGGAAAAAGAAAATGTAGTATTTATACACTGTGGAGTGTTACTCTGCTGTAAAGTATAAACTTGTAAGACAACAGATGCACCTTGAGACCACAAAGTTAAATAAAATACATCAGACATACAAGCTTAAATAGCTCCTGGTTTCTCTATATGAGAAACCCAAAATACAAACAAAGAGCAAAATAGGAGGTAGATAATAGGAAATAGGGAGACAGATACTTTGTAAAAGAAAGGAAAATAAGACATGAATGGAGGGTAGAGAGGAGGAGAAAGGGGCGAAAAAAGTTGTGCTTTGTATATGTACCAACTCCCCAGGAGGAATATAATTATTATGTACTTAAAACACATACCAATAGAAATAAAAATTAATGAAAAAAAGAGGAAAGAAAATGGGCTAGGGAAATCAATGGATTTTCTTTTATATGTTATTAGCCAGAAATGGTATTACATGACCACTCCTAACTGCAAGGGAAGCCAGGAAAAATAGCCTGGCACAAGGCATACTGTAACCCTGAACAAAATGTGAAGAAGAAGTGGATAGATAAATGTACCACAGTTTCTGCCACAGAAATGCTGGGAACAAATGGTAGAAGATTACTTGAATGAAGTGAAAATTAGAGAATTTATAATTTCATAATTATAAAATTTATATCTTCCAAAGTTCTCACAAACAATAAATGCTCCATAAATGTTAGGATGGAAGTCTCATTGAGCATATACTTTTGGTTAAATCAGTTAATTTATCTGAACACCAATCCCTTCATTTATAAAACAAGAGTGATAATTCCTTCTTTCATACATTCATTGGGAGAATCCAAAAATAACTCATGTGAAATTGAGAGGTGCTATATAAATGTTAGACATATTTCCTTAGAGGCATGCACCAGCATCTTGGGAACAAGAGGAAAGTAAATCCATTTAAGAGGTGTTAGGAACTCTGCCCAATATCTCCCTCCTACCATGCTTCTTTGCCCAAGGTTTCAGGAATAAGTCTGCTATTGTGATTTTTTTTTTTGTCATAAATGTCTCCAGAAAGGAGGCCATCCAGTGAGAGGATGGGCCACTGCCCTTTTTTTCTCCCAAAGTGTGACATCTTTTTATGAGATGTTTCCCCAGTTGTTTTCAATGCCTGAGTTCCCTGCAGATGTCTTAGGCTAGTGGTTTCCAATCCTGGTTTTATAACAAGACTTAAGGGGCCTTATAAAATATTTGAGTTCTGGACCCCAAACTATACCAGTGAGATCAGAACTTTTGACAGTGAAGCCCAGGCATGGGCAATTTTAACAACTCCATGGATGATTTTAGAATGCAGTTGGAATTTTAACTAACTCAATGTAGGTAAGATGGTCCTTACAGAAACTTTCAGTACAGTACCTGTGATCTCTGCACCAGTTGTTGTGAAACCACCTGGTGTGTGTGACATTTGATTCATGGCAGAAACAGACAAATGAAGGGACAACAGTGGTGGTAGTGATAGAAGAAAACCCTAGGGTGGAACTCATTAGCTGAGAGACATAGGTAAAATATCATTGCTTAACTGGATTTAATTCTGCTGGGAAATCCCCTTTCTCCAACCCCAAAATGACAGACAATTCTTTACAAAGGGCATCAAAGTCTTCCAAAAACTTTTCCACAGAGAAAATCCTCTAGGTTCACAGGGACAGTGCCTGCAGAAAACATTCACCAGATACTGTGTTAGGTTTTCATCACTGTGACAAAATACTTGAGATGACCAACTTTGAAGGTATATGTTTTTAGATGATTTAGTCCATGGTCAGTTAGTTTCATTGTTTTTCATCCTGTTACAAGGCAAAACATCACAGCAGGGAGCACATGGTGGAGCAGAGTTGCTCACCTAATGGTGTCATGGAAGCAAAAAGAAACAAAGAGGATGGGCACACCCCCAATAACCTAAGTTCCTCCTACTAGGCCCCATCTCCTGAAGATTCCACTACCTCCAAAGTGTGGCACAGGCTGAGGACCAAGCCTTCAATACACGGGCTTTTGGAGGAGCATTTAAGACTCAAACAGCAGCCAATACAACCTGTCTTCCCCAAATGTTGCATCTTTTCATGAATATTCAATGGTTTTACCCACATATTGTCTCAGTTTCCCTACCCACCCTCAGGTGTAGTGATTCTGTGCTGGCACTGAAGAAAAATTCAAGTTGATCCAGTAACCTTCCATTGAAGCCAGGAATAAAAACCTTAGGAGTCCCACTGCCTACCAGGCATAGACTAAAAGCTTTTAAGGACCTTATCTCTCAACAGATTTTTGTCTTTATGGTTTAATCATCAGTCTCCTTGATTAGGAGCTATGCCTTCTGATGGATGACTGTCGATCCTTATCAAAATGAAACCATTACAACATTTCAACTATGGAGACAAATGGCTGTGGCATTTGGAGATGAACAGGCTTCAGGATCTTGCAAGGCAAGAAGCTGCAGACTGAAAACATTGCTCTGTATTTTAAGCAAAGGATGTGTGATGATTACTTTTTCACTTATTAGTACATTCAACCTTCCATATCCATGGATTTTCTATCTGTGAATTCTACCAACCCAAGATGGAAAACAGAAAAAATGTACTAAACATATACAGATTTCTTCTTGTCATCATTCCTTAAACAATATTGTATAACAACTATTTAGCATAGCATTTACACTGCATTAGGTATTTTAAGTAATCTAGAGATGATTTAAAGCATATGCGAGGATGTGCATAGGCTATGTACAAATATTATGCCATTTTATATAAAGGAATTTAGCAACTACAGTTTTGGAATCTGTAGAGGGTCCTGCAGCCAATCTCTTATGCATGCCGAGGTGTGATTATGCCTGATTTTCACAAGCGATCTAATTAATAGGGATCTCCACTTTCTAAGCCTTCAAAGTGTATTTAGGTTTTCTCTCTTGAAACCCAGACACATGAGATCAGCCATGGAGTCTGAGCTCTTCCCACACCTGGCAGACACTTCTGCTTGCTGAGTATCTATGAGTAACCCTTTATCACCCAGCCCTGCTTCAGTTTGGTAGGGCCAAGTGACTGGATTGATCAATGGGCAAGGAGCAGAAGGGATATATTGCAATGATAGCATCATAAGATGGAACTAAATCACTATAATAAGAAAGATGGTCCTAAGAGTCACCTGATTCAGCTAGATGTTGTCATGTGTGCTATAATCCCAGCACTCTGGGAGGCTGAGGCAGGAAGACCAAATATTCAAGACCAACCTTGGCAACTTAGCAATTTGCAACACCTTGTCTTGAAATAAAAAAAATAAAAAAGGGGCTGGAGGTATAGCTCAGTGCGAAGATGCTGGGTTCAATTCCCAGTAAATCCACACATGCACACACATGCACACACACCCACACAAATCACCTAATTCAACCTGGAATTTGTGAGTAAGAAGTCAACGTTTGTGAAGTTAGCCCACTGAAGGATGATCTTGGGGTTCTCTGTTACTGCAGCATAGCTTAGCCTATGGCTGAGGAGGACTCCTATCATAATCCCTCTGCTTGGGAACCAGTAAATAACACAATCAATGTGTCTGGCCCTGTGATGACTAGCTTATTAAACAAGCATGCTTGTGAGCCTTGAGTAATGAACTAAGGTGTATGCAGGGAGGCAAAGAAACCAACTCCCGTGACACTGTAAATGGAAAGGGCCTAGCACAGCCTTGGGGATTAGGAAGGGCCTCCTTAGAATGAGGAAGCCCAACATACTGGCTCGTGGAGGTTTGCTACAGGGTGTCACCTTGGGGAGTATTTCCTGAGCACAAAGCTGTGTCAGATGTTGGACACACATGATTCTCATTATTGTAATAGTCCCAGGAGACAGAACTAATATCAGCTCTCTTTTACAGATGAAGAAAGGAGGCTCACTGGCATGAGGTCATGTGCTTCAAGGTCATTTACTAAGGGAGTATAAACTGGTATTTGAACCCACCTCTGCTGACTCTAAAAGGAACACTCACCTCTCACTGCATTTCTGACCCTTACAGACCCAACCCAGGGACCCAGTCATACTGAAAGTAGCCCACGTGAGTTCCGAAGGAAGATCAAAATGAGCCCAGTCAGCAGATGTTTGTAAGTTGCAGGGGAAAACACCTACCCAAGGAGGACGGCACAGCTTTCTCCCTACCCCCCACTTCTCCTTAGAAGCTCTGGGGTTCCTTTTTCACTTTTACAGTGTCCTCTCTCTGCTCCCAACCCGGAGGGTGACTTCATCCTCTTTCCTGCAGATGAGGAGGCATGGGTTGCTGGTCCCAACATCGTCTAGCCACTGATGACGGCTTCCTTCCAAACTTAATAGCGATGCACAGGACAAGGACACACTAACTCTTTCTTCCCTGGGCTTCTTCTGGTCATTCCCTTTCTCCCAGAATAAAAGTTAAAAGCCCTTGGGTGGATGTGTTGAAATGTTGCCAGAATGGGCTTGTTAACTCATCTTTACAGAAGGACCTAACAGAAGCCACACACAAATACATTGATGCACATTCAGACACACGTTTCACATAGAAACACATTTGTGCACATGCAGGTGTAGACACGTACACTTATGAATCCTGAATGTTCACTGCTAGTGAGATCATGTACAGAAGTTCTAGGCAGTGTTTGAAAGTAGGACAGACTATGGCCTGGGACAGTCAGATCCATCCTGCTATTTGCTTATATAAAGTTTTATTGGAACACCATCCTGCTCATTTTTTTTTTTAACATTATCTGTGCCTGCTTTTGCACAATAGGACAGAATTGAACAGTCTTACTGTGACTTTATAACCCAACCATTTTTTAATATTTACTATCTGGCTGTTTATAGGAAAGATAAACCCTGTTCTTGCTTAATCCCTGCTGTAAGTGCTTTAAAAGCTTTCCAAGATATTCGTTACCTTTTCCTGTACAACTAAGGCCCTCACCAGATGCCTGAAACTTACCAGCTTAAGAACCACCACCAACATTCTGATCTCTCAGATGTCTGTGTAATGGTCAAGCTTGGCAGGCAGTTCTGTTCCTCATGACAATGAGCATAACACCCAGACCTCTCCATGTTTGCTTCCCTATTGCAGTTAAATATGGAGGAAATCACTGAGTCCCACATAAGTGGAGCACATTACTTAAGTCATACAGCCGAGCAGCCATTGCTTTGGTGGTATGCCTTAACCTCCCAGCACTAAGGGACCAGGTACAAAGAGGTCATGGGGTTCAGTGATTGAATGAATTGGAGGCACCAAGTCAGCTTGAATATTTATTAGATGATCTAGAAAACAGGTAGAATAGAAACATTCTCCAAAGCTGATGAGTCAACACCAGGGGCTCCGAGACACATACAAAATACAGAGAAGAGACATCTGTGTTCCTAATCATCTGTCATAGCTATTTTCAGCCTCAGCAGGGTACTTCAGTGATCTGGAACTGTAGCTTGAATGTGTCCCCAAAAGTTCATGTGTTGAAACCTGAATCTTTGAAGTCATAAGTGAAAGTGGGCTCTTTGGGAGGCAATTAGAATTACATGAGGTCAGAAGGGTAGGGTCCTCATGATGACATTGGCAGTTTTATAAGAAAAGGAAGAAAAACCAGGCAAGGTGGAGCACCTCTGTAATCCCAGCACTCTGAGAATCTGAGACAGGAGGGTCATAACTTTCATTCCACCTGGGCAATTTAGCAACTTAGACCTGTCTTAAAATTGAAAAAGAGCTGAAGATGTAGCTCCAAGTGCAAAAGGCCCTGGGTTCAATCTCTAGTACCAAAATAAATAAATAAATAGACAAATAAATAAATAAGAGATCCGAGCTGGCACTGTGCGCCATGTGATGTCTCCCATGCCATGATGCAGCAAGAAGGCCCTCACCAGATGCTGGTGTCATGCTCTGAGACTTCCCAGCCTCCAGGACCGTGAACTGAGTAATTAACTCAGGGTTCTTTATGAATCATCCTGTCTTGGCTGTTTTTTGTTTTTTGGGTTTTTTTTCCACAGCAAAGTCACAGACTAAGACATTCTGTAAGACTTTTTTAAAATGCTGATGCCTGGATCAGGGTAGGATTCAACTGGTCTGGGCTGGGCATGTGCATCAGGATTCGTTAAAGGTCTCAGTTGTTTCTAACGTGCATCTGGGCTCCAGGATCACTGCGCTGAGGAGACCCTATTGTATAGCAAGGTGACTGTTGAGCTGGAGGTAAGGGTGAGGTGAAGACTGTTTGCCAGAATTTCAAAGCAGGAGGTCTGGTTTGACAGCACCACCCTATTTGTTCATTTCAACATAACATGAAGATGCCAGGCAAGACATGCTCTCTGTGTGCTTTTGAACGCTGTCTCCTGTTACCTGGCACAGCTGATTCTGCACATCTAGTTCCTGGTTGGCACCAAGAGATGTTTGATTTTGCCTCCAGTAGGAACTGACTTTGACCAAGGTGACCTCCAGTCCTAATCTGCTCAGGATATTCCAAGTTTTAGCTCTGAAAGTCCCACATCCTTGAAAGCCCTCAGCTGGAGGCAAACCAGAAAGATGGTCACCCTACTTTGACCCTTCTTGTAAAAAGCTGTGATAGGTTCACAACGTCTCTACAGTACACCTGTTCTCTACCTTGCTGCACATTGGAAGCACCCAAGGAGCATTCATAAACTCTACTACTGGGTCCCCAGCAATGTATACCCTTGTCACACCCACAACTTTCTATGGCACTCCAGAGATTCGAAAGTTATTGACTGGGGGCACCCCTGGGGCACCAGGCATTTTCAAAGCTCCTCAGAGGATTCAAATGTGAAGCCAGGGGCAAAGAACTTTCAGCAGGGAAGAGAGAGTGAGCTAAGGAGAGGAAGGCATGGCTCAGAGGAGGAGCGGATATGTGAAGCTGGTGACATAAGCCTGAATTTGGAAAAGCAAGGAAATGCCAGGCAGAAGATGCCTTATGGTTTGACCTGAGAACCTTGGAAAATCCCTTTACTTATCTGAGTCTCAGTTTCCTCACCTGTAAAATGGGAGTGGTAAACGGAATCTCTCTCTTGGTTTGTTGTGTGGATTAAATAAAATACAGCTTGCAAGGTATCCGGCACAGAACACAATGAATACTCATTAATAATGGAGGGAGCCGGGCATGGTGTCACCCTTTTGTAATCCCAGAACTCTGGGAGGGTGAGGCAGGAGGATCACAAATTCGAGCATACCCTACACAATTTACCAATTTAGTGAGTCCTTGTCTCAAAATAAAGGTGGGGGCTGGGGAGCCACCTCAGGGCAAAGGCCCAGGGTTCAACCTCCAGTACTGCAATAAATAAAAAATTAAAAATAAATAAACAAGAAGGGGCCATTTATGGAGGGCTTCCTATGTATCTGGCACCATGCCAAGTACTTCGTAGTCCATGGCTACTTTGAGCCTAGGAGAAGCCAGTGTTATTTCCGCCTTAGTGTCAGAGAGTCTGCAGATAAAGGAACTGAACCAAAGTTTCCTGGCTGTGTTAAATGGTTTTCAGAGAGCCAGGCCAAGGGACAATGACCCAGTTGGGTCAGAAACTGACTCCAGGAATCTAGTGGATGTGAGCCAGCCCTGCGTGGGTTTTTCAAAATGCAAACAGTTTGTTTGTTTGTGATCATAGAAGTAATATGCTCACTGTAACAAGTTTAGATAATGAGGAAGTATATGGTCAGGAAATAAAGATTTTGAACACCCTCTAAAACCTCAGGCCAGGAGTTCCGCATTTGGCAACCAGGAGTGGGGGAGAAGGGCTGGCCTGTGAGGACCCTCCCATCCACTCTTGTCCATCTCGTCAGGACAAAACACATCAGTTTCCATGACATCAGCTCTTTCTGCCTTAAGACTGTGGTACTGGGGACAATGGCAGGATGTGGACTTTCAATTTAGCAATCTGACATCATCCTCATTGGAAAAGACTTGGCCCAGAGCCAGGACTTGCCCCTGATTAGGTCCTCTAGGAGAAAGCATGTCAGCTTCTGTCCAGAACCCATCCCTGGAGTGACTAAAAATCATGCTGATGGAACATTTACTGCACACCAGGCAGCACTCAAAAGGCTATTCCAGTACATGCCTGTAATCCTAGCCCTCAGGAGGCCGAGGCAGGAGGATTGCAGTGAGTTTGAGGCCAGCAAGACCTTGTTCCAAAAACCAAAAATGACCAAAAGGCTATTCCAGCAAGACTGCAAAGAGCATACCTGTGTGGCTCTCAAGGCAAGGGGCAGGAGTTCCCTAGGGCACATCCCTAGGGGGCTGGATACACTGGGTCAGAGGCTCTGCCCAGCTTCAGTGTCATTCCTGAGGGCGGGGGGTGTTATGCAGTGATGGACAATTTACCTCCACCCAACAGCAAGCAGTGTGTGGCCTCTGCCTGCCCATGCTGCTGTCTATGCTTTATAAATACAAATTTTACACTACGCATATTCTCCAATTTATCCACAAGTATCAGAGCTCTTTCCACACCCTCCCATCTAAATGCACCTTATTTTTTAACTATTTTATTGAATTATAACAAATTATAGACAAGTGTACAGCACAGAGTGAAAAACATTTGAGTAATTACTGCTTAATCCAGAGACAGACCATCACCCTCATCCCAGAAGACCCTACTCATCTCTGTGCTCCCCCAAGCGAAATGGCTTTATAAATAACATGTACTCATTGAGGTGTGTGTGTGTGTGTGTGTGTGTGTGTGTGTGTGTCTTTAGCTAAGCGTTACGTTTGTGAATTAATACAAGTTGTTGCATGTAGTAACATTTTAGCAATACCTGGAAGACATGTTGGGTTGTCACAACTTGCAGGAGGGGTGCGCTACTGGCATCTGGTGAGTGGAGGCCTGGGACACTGCTCAGCATCCTACAGTACACCAGACAGAGCCCCAGCAAAGGATGGCCTGGCCCCTAATGTCAGCAGTGCTGAGGTTTACAGTCCCTGCTGAGACCAGGCTAAGGAG
The DNA here is from genome assembly GCA_004363535.1 of Dasyprocta punctata. Classification (NCBI taxonomy): domain Eukaryota; kingdom Metazoa; phylum Chordata; class Mammalia; order Rodentia; family Dasyproctidae; genus Dasyprocta; species Dasyprocta punctata. The sequence continues at coordinate 49,211 of RJWM01008888.1, forward strand.
CTTGAGTTTACTCTAAAGAGTGGTGGAGAAACTCCAGCCTAGAGGTATGTCCAGTTTTACTCCCAAACCACTTTCCGAAGGGCTGTGTCCTTGCTCTTTGTTAATGCCTGTTTCCTTTCCCACCATACAGTGCTTTCTATTGATGAACTGTTTCCAATCTTTTAGCCATTACCCCAGCACCCAAATGAAACCCAGCGACAGTCTGTTTCAGTCTATTTGGACAGGATATCATATTTGGATATAAATGCAAACACCACACACACACAGTTACTCTTGCTAGAGACTATAGGTAATGGGAAGAGGATGGAAATGTAATTTAAATGTAAATTTCCTTCACTCCCTGCACGTTTCACAAGGAACTGGCTTGAAGAAGTAGTTCTTGTCATCTTGGCTTCTGCCCCGAATTCACATCTTGAGCAAGAGCTGGAAAGATAAACAGGAAATGCCTCCTGACATGGGAAAATGAGGCCAGCCTCTGTTTCTCAGAGATCTGGGACTCAGAAAAGTTCAATGTCCCCTGGGGTGAGGCCCCAAGGACCTGGCCTGAGTCCCCCATGGCCTGCAAATAGGACTGCCCTGGGGAAGGTTTGCAATTTTTTTCTTCAAAATGCTTCATGCGCACTACTTTCGTTTTGAAATTTCTGGTTCCTTTTGTTTTTGTCTCAAATTCAAGTTCAGGTAATGCTTTGACTTCAAATGCACTACTTTGAGTGGTAACTACATGGTGTGCGTGCACTGGTCATTTTCATCTCGCTGATTTTTCTGGCAGCTGGATTAACAATTTCTTTAAAGTTAACTCTACATGTTATCAGAACACTAAAATCAATAGAACAGAAAATTAAAAATACATATCCCATCAAGGAAGACTAAACTCAGACTCAATTATGAGTAAGAATTAGATTTAGCTCTGAGCTTTCTGGAAGAGCGTAAGGGAAACACAATGCATCACACAATTTCTTGTTTTCTAATCAAAAGGAAACTGCACATCTTTAGCTGAGATCATTATTTCCTGGATCCTAAATTCTGACAGGAGCAGAATGTGAAAAGTTTTAAGTGTCTCCTTCCAGTCTGTGCTTTCTGTCTCCGCCCTTCTTGCGTGTGCTGGATGAAGTGTGGGCGCCATGTTGCCCTTAGAGTGACAGATGCCTTGCTGGTCACTTCCTGTGTGCCCGGTATTAGGCTGTGTCCTAACTATAGACTGTTTACTACTCCAGATAAAGGAACTGGGGTAACAAACCCCAACTCACACTTGGCAGACAGAGGAGTTGACAAGCAGGTAGGGCAGGGATTTTTGTTCTCTGAGAAGGCAAATAAATTCTCAGAGCTGGGAAGTGCTGGAGCTGAGATTCAAACTAGAGAATTTAGAGACCTTAGATAGTTTTAGAACACAAGTGCCAGGCAAACACTAAGACAATTTTTTCTTCTTCAGTACTGGAAATTGAACCCAGGGCCTTTGTACTGAGTTACATTCCCAACATTTTTAAAAAACATTAAAAGAGCATTTCAGTAAGTCATCAATTTGACGAGCAACATAGGTTTGAACTTGCAAACCTCTTGCCTCAGCCTCCCGAAGTGCTGGAATTACAGATCTGAGCCACCACACCTGGCCACTATGATACGGTACTTTAAGGGATTATAAAGGGTATAGTTCAAGGATAAGAGATTCACTGTCAGATTAGGACACTATTGTGCCTTTTCTTTTTTTCAGTGCTAGGAATCAAACTCAGGACTCCCACGTGGTACAAAAGTGCTCCATCGCTGAGCTACACCCCCAACTTCCATTGTGCCAAAAGGCTACTAAAAAGTAGCCAAATGACCCTGGGAAATTGCTTAACTCCTCTGAACTTCCGCTTGTTCACCTGCAAAATGGGAAGATAATAGCCCCAACTGCAAAAGTGGAGGGAGTTCCGTGCCTTGATGTCTGGGGAGGGCTTAGCAGAGTTTGGGAAGGAGAGAGCCGGTGAATGTGAGTCCCCAGCAGGGCTGATGTCTTCAAGATCAGTGATGAGGCAGGCGCTGCCTGCCTGTGGGCCCCTGATTCTGGTCATGAGTAGAGGAGGAAGATGGAAAGACAACAGGGAAAGAGAAAAGAATTTGTATACCCCTCCCTAGTTCAGTATCCAACCCTCAGACAGAACCTATCTCCTTCCTTCCACCTCCTTAAACTGTTCTTCTCACAGCCCAGGATTCCTCCACCTCTCTGATTGCCTAGAGGTTGAAAGGAATCAACCAGGCCAGGACTAAGGGTTTTGCTTTTCTTTTTTTTCCCTGGTACTGGGATATTAAACCCAGGGCCTTCACATTCAGTTGCTTACCCAGCCATTTTTATTTTTTGTTTTAAGACAAGGTCTCACCAAATCACTGAGGCTGGGTCAAATTTGTGATCTTCTTGCCCCAGCTTCCAAGAGTGCTAGAAATACAGTTGTGCATCACTAGGCCTGGCTTCCCTGAGTTTCATAAATAACCTCCTTGTGTAATGATCGGAAGATCCCAACTGTGAACTGTCTGCAGTGGTTTTCATGCAAACTTCACAATAATATCTTGTGTTTTATTTATGTTTCTTTATGTACAAAGCTCTTTTCTGCTACCAATGACCTCACTGGCCTTCTCCAGCAGATCTTTGAAGGCCTGAAAATTCTCCTTCCTATTTTATAGATGATGGAGAGGAGGTTCAGAGGGGTGTTCAATTGTGACTTCCCCAAGATCACTCAGCAGAACTTCTGGTTCCAAGTTTAGGGTTTGCTCTTCTGCATCCTGCTGCAGACCAACAGTTAATGAAATTGTTTCCGGAAATAGTTAAGAGCCAGATTTGGGAAAAGCATTTTTGAATTGGCCAAGAGGGAATTGAAAAACAAAACATGCCAAACCCTTGACTTCTCTCCTGATGTGACTGCTTATCCTCTGTCCCCTGTTCCTCCAGTCCTGAGTTTCTCTGACTGCCTTGCACTCTTTTCTGGAAGCAAAGCAGCAGAACAGTTTATTTGTTCATTTTTTGTGCATTCTCTCATCATTATGGACTGAATTGTGTCCTCCCAAATTTGTATGCTGAAGCCCTAACTTCCAGTACCTCAGATTGTGACTGTACTCAGAGACAGAACCTTTACGAGGAAGCCAAGTGTGACTGGTGTCCTCAGAAGAAGAGACGAGGATGTGAGTGACCCAGGAGTGAGGGCACAGGAAGACCACAGCTATCTGTCAAGTCCAGGAGACGCTCAGGAGAAGTCTAAGCTGACCATGAACTTCCAGCCTCTGGAACTCTGAGAAATAGATTTCTGTTGGTGAAGCCACCCGGGCAGTGATACAAATACGCTCACTCCACTGTGCACACATTTGCACATATCCTACCTCCTGCAGGGCTGTTCTTCACTGTTGCCCAGGAAATCTGCCCGAATCACCCTTTTGAACACTGTAGCCCTGTGCCACTTGTCTGATAGCCTCGAACTTCCTTCTCTGTGTCTTTTTTCTTTGTAGTGCTTCTCAGTATACCTCAAAATCCATGTATTTGCTGATTTCTGTATTTGTTGTCCTTCCCCTCATGCTGGTGTGTACACATAAGGGCAGGGATCTTGTCTGTTTTGTTCTCTGCTGCTCTGCACCTGAGGGGACTAGAACAGGGCCTTGCACATACCCTAGTGCTTCCTAGTATATCTCGAATGAACGAAGTTGTGCACTCAGGTGTCCAACCAACAAAGAGTAACTGAGTGGAGACAGTGCCGGGGCTGGGATGTGGCTAGACACTCAAGTATCTGATGTCGTACAAAGTGGCAAAGACTGCATCTTAGTCACACCTGCAGCCTCCTCGTCTATCCTAATTTGACCTGGAGGGGATGCCAACTAATACTTGTTAAATGATTGTGTTGCTGGGAGAAGGGGGCTGACAGTCCGACTCCTTGAATATGGGCATGGAGGTCCTTGCTAGAGGGTTACAATGTCGTGAGTCGTTTGTTACTTACTCACAGTAGAGAAGCAACCTCTTAGAATATGGTGAGAGAGGAAGTTGTCTTCTCTCCTTTTTTAATTTTAAAAAATTTTTATTTTCAAATCACACGTAAAAATTGTTCACTTACATAAGGTACCACACAATGTTTGGTACCTGTGTCTACTGCGTAATGTTCAAATCAGGGTAAACACACTTATCACTTCAAACATTTCTCATTACTTTATGGTGAAAGCATTCATAAGCCTTTCTTTTAGTTTCATGAAATCTACATTACTGCTATCAATAGTTACCCTGGTGTGCAATAGCTCACCAAAGCTTCTTGCTCCTAACTGTAATTTAGTATTCACTGATCAGCCTGTCTCCATTCCTCCTCCCCTGCTGTCCCCCCGTGTCTGGGAACCACCATTCCACTCTCAACTTCTATGAGATCAACTTGTTTAGCTGCCACACCAGTGAGATCATGGGTATTTGTCTTTCTGAGCCTGACTTATTTCACACGTAATGATCTCTAGTTCCATTCATGTTTCAAATCAGGATTTTCCCTCTCCTTTGAAAAGATTTACTGTCCCTTCCTAAATATGAGAAAAAGAGAGAATGTGATGTTTTTCAAGCAGAGAGAACTCCCTACACCTCAGAATTTTGGGGACCCATGGTGACCCATGCCACTCCTCCCACTGCTGGCTGGTCACCTATGACTTGTGGTGTTGCTACTTTAGAATTACATGCACTTGTCATTCATTTTCCCATAGATATGATTTTACTGAGGTGGAAGACTGGGCTGAAAAAGCTTCAGTGTAAGGGCGCTTTTTGGGGTGCTGGCTGATAAGGTCTGTGTTACAAATCTAGCGAGAACACATAGATTGGGGACTGGATGTCTGTGCAGATCACGATAGGTTTGCTTGCTGTCTACACGCAAACATCAATCTTAAGGGAAGGGAAGTTTTGCTGAGATGTGTAGCATGGAGTGAACCCACATGTGCAGTTTCTACTGAATTGTATCAGAAACCAAGATGGCATCACAGATGATAACTGTGTGGGAGAAATGTATGATAAAGCACATTCACTGAAGAATTAAGGGCAGAGTATTTGTGAACACTAAACATTCTTTCAACTCTTTGCAATGCTTGAATAATTTTGCAATAAAATATTGTCATAAAAACATAAGCAAAGTACATACTATGTCTCCAGTTATGATGTGAATTACAGGTCTTTATGTTTTTCTTGCTTGGAATATGGGATCATATTCTATTCAGTCTCACCCTCACTCATTTGTTATTTATTTATTCACTCACTTTTTTCTTATTTCCTGTCCTTCCTTTCTTTCTTCATCTACTCCTTCTCTCCCCAACTCATTTGTCATTGTGGTTGTTGTTTATTTGTTCGTTTGTTTTGTCTTTTTGAGATAGGGTTTCACTATGCAGTTCGGGCTGGCCTTGAACTGACAGTGATCCTCCTGCCTTAGCCTTCTGAGTGTTGGGATTACAGGCATGCACAACCATGCCTCACTAACTCTCTAATCACTCATTCATACAGGACTCCTCATCATTATAATTAGTTACTACAGATGAATGAAATAAACAATGTTTCATAGTAATCATAACATGATAAAATCTACAGTCTGCATGGCATATGGTATCATTTTAAATTATAAAATAATGTTTAGTAATGCTTATTTGTCAGTGGTGTACCTGACAGCATTGCCTTGCCATATTCAGCACATGAAAATATAGAATACTCAGGCACATTTGAATTTCAGGTGAACAACAAATGATTCTGTAAAATTTTTGTAGTGCTGGATATCAAACTCAAGACCACCTACCATTGAGCTACATTCCCAGGCTTTAAAAAAATTTTTTTTAGTATAAGTATTTTTCGTAAAGTATTTGGCACTTATTTATACTTAAAAAATTGCTTTTGGCATTCAAATTTAAGTAGGTGTCCTGTATTTTTGAATTCACAGGCTCACCTTACTATAGCATCTGTGGAGTAGACACCTGGAAAACAGCACAGACTTGGCTGTTTGTGTTGGGAGCTGAGGAGGAAAGGCAGGGCCTCACCCACGCTAAGCATGTGCTCTGCCCCTGGGCTGCCCTCATCCCAACACTGACTTCTAAACAACTATTCATTTTGAGATAATCTTAGATTTACAGAAAAGTTGTGAAGTACAAGGAATTCCAATTCACCCTTCGCCCAGTTATCCTGATGCTAACGTTTTACAAAGCCACGGTGAATTTGTCAAAACTAAGAACCTCACAGTGTCACGACATGATTGACTCACTAAACTCCAGACTGTTTGGCTTTCACTGTTTCCCACTGACGTCCTTTTTCTATTCCAGAAGCTGAGCTAGGTTCCCACATTGCATTTAATGACTTTAATTTTGTTTTAAAGGTCAATATTTTTGGAAGCGACTTTGGATATGTGTATTTACCTTTCCTTACAAAAGGGCAACTGTCTGAGATTTCATTAACAGCTCTGTTAAGTCTTCACGGGCCAGTAAACTTTCGTAAGAGAAGCACAAGCAAAAGAAGAACACAATCTGAGTCACTGATCACTTTACTTGCTTACAAGCTTTGGTTTTGTTACTACCAAGGGCTGGTCAGACCCTCAGATACTTGTAGGGGAGGCCACGGGGAATAAAGAAAGATAGACAAATTTCAGGGTCTGAGGGAAACCGGCAGGAGTTCGCCTCTAGTGGACTGGCTCCTCCGCGGTTGGCTCGCTTTTATTGGCTAGCAAGAAGCACAGCGGCAGGGTTAGCGAGCGTTTCATGAAACAGTAACTATAGAAAATGAGTGAATAAGAATTAAGTCCATGAAGAATTAGATTTTCTCTAAACCCAAATGCCTGTATTTTGACAACTGTCTTCAGCAGATGTTATTTTACCTAAGGAGTGCTGGGTTATTAGCATTCCACCCACAGACAGGGGGCGCGTGGACTTCCGTATACCTCCCTGTCCCTGAAGCAAGGTCATACCAACTTTGGGACTATGGAGGCTTAAATCACATAGTCGCCCCCCCCATGATCTGTCACATAGCCTGGTCCCCAACATGTTATAATCTGGATGTGCTGATGGGAGCTCACTGCCCATGTGAATGTCCCTTGATACCTATACTGCAATTAGAATAGTATCATTTATTGAGCAATTACCACGTGCCAGGGTTGTGTCATTACTACTATCGGATCATACGTCCTTGAGAACAGAGACTATACTCATTTGTGTGACCCAATCACAAGGTCTGGCATCAGCCTGTGCTCTGCAAACCTTTATCAAACAGATGAAGCAGATAATTATTCTTCTTTAGTTTGCCACTATCAGTTTAAGTGATTTGAAGGTTAAGATTTCAAATTAGTCACCTGAGGCTAAATTATGTATGACAATGGATGAATCCCTGAATCTCAGTGATTTAGGAAAATAAAAGTATATTTGTCATATTTCTTTATGTCTGAGGACAGTAACGAGTGGAGTGGAGGAGCTCTTCTCCACACGCTGTCAAAGACTCAAAGCTGAGAGATGTTCATGCACTCCAGCCTTTGCCCTCTTCATCCCCACATCAGGGCAAAAGAAAGTTGAAGGCAGCATCCCGTCTTAATGCTGGCCACTTCTGCTGCAGCCTGTGGGTTGGAACTTGTTATGTGGCCTCACCTAGTTGCAGGGGAGCTGTGAATATAATCTTCCTTTGACCCCCACAAAAGAAAATGAGAGGGAGCTTGGTGGCCATGGCATTGTGTACCTTATGTTTAACTAAGTGGAGCCTGTGGGTGCTGTGTGGCTGAACTCCCCCAGTACACAGAGGGAACTTCCATTTCTGTTGATTTCATCTCCCAACACAGGCTGGCACCAGGAGGAAACATTGTCAGGACTTGTGCATTGAATAAATGGATAAATACATCAATGAATGATCATCTCACTTTTCGCCTGGCTTTGGCCAGCACACAATCTGAGTCATCGTTAATTCCCTTGCTCCCAGGCTGAACTCTTTAAAAGATCCTAATTAGATTCTTAGAAGAAATAATACCCATCAGACACACAAATGATGGGAGGTTGCCTGTGGAGTGAAACTCTAGGCTGGGAAAATGTAATAATAGGGCCTGTCCCTCCAGGGACCAGGCAGATATGGGGGAGAAAGTCATGCCAACTCGTGGCAGGCACTTTGCCCATAAAGAGTGTCATTCAAGGACCACCGCCCTACTTGCTATTAGTCTGATGAGGCAGAGGGGACACTTTGGTGCTACTATAAGGATATTTTTGTTCTTGATGAAATCAAGATCCAGGGTGTTCTAGATTGTTGACAAAGGTGTTTTACAACCAAAAAAGTTGAGTTATGGGAATCATGGTGAATATTCCAGAACCAGCTCTGTTTTGTACCCTACAAAGCAACAAGAAAATTTCCTGGGAAGAGATAAAATACTTTTATGTTCTCTATTATTTATTATTCTCCTGTGTTAATACACATGGTGTGTTAAAATATTGTATAGTCTCACAAGGGACCTCAAAATCATTCTAGAACAGTGAACTCAATTTGTAGATGAGGAAATTGAGGACCAGATAGGTTAAACTTTACATGAATTAATGTCTGTGGCTGAGCAAGTTGTGCACTGCACGACTGAAGGGAATGCTACCACAAATGGTACCTTCTAGAAGTTTATAACTTGTTGGTCTTATGTGCTCCTGTTATAGACAATGATATAACAATGATCTTACATGGTTATATTAAAAATTACTTTTTGGTTCAATCGCCAGTACCAAATGAACAAACAAACAGCAGGAAAAACAAATTTTGTTGCTTAGAATAAAAAATGTGTATAAATTTCAAGTATCATTCAACTGAGATGATTTAGAGAATGTGTACGTGACTGTGTGGTGCTAGGAATGGAACCCAGGCCTCACACATGCTAGGCAGGCACTTTACCACTTAGCTACACTGCTAGTCCCTCAAATTCTTGAAGAGTTCGCTACTTGTTTTATCTCTTAAAAAGTTGGTATTCCATTGCAGCTAAAAAGCTTAGTGAACTCAGTTTGGAATCAAACAGATTTATGACTTGATCATTAATTAGCTGTGACCTTAGGCAAATCACTTTAGCTCTCTAACAGCAGGCTCTTCATTAGTAAAATGAACACGATATAATCACTGAGTTGGATAATGTTACCTACAAATTACCTATCCTCTACACTTCTTTTTGTGCTCTGAATTTGCTCCAGGTAGAAGCAGCCTCACTTAGACTATGAATCATACCTTGTCACAAAGCCAGTGAATACTATGCATTCATTCCCTGCTTTCCCAGACTCCTTTGCAGCAAGGGATTGCCATATGATCCCATTTTGGCCAATGAGAGTGTTGCTTTCATTTCCATTACATTAGTTCATTAGGAGATTCCATTACATTAGTTCATTTCATTATTTTATAGCATTGGCTAGATCTGGAGGCTGGGTTCAAGTGGAAAAAGAATCCATCTACTAAGCTCCAGATCAGAAATCAAAAACTCAGGTCCTCACTTTAGTTATGCCAGTGGTCCCATTGTGTGACCCTGGATTATTGACTGTTGGGAAGCTTAGATTTTTCATGTGTAAAGTGAGGGGGGGCCAGATGGTGAGCAGTTATTTTATTCATTTATACAGGCAGAGAGGAACTCCTTGGAGATTACATGTGGCCGCTCTCTGCCTATCACCCTTTTAGTTACTCTCCCAAAGGCAGGTGCTTATCAGCTCCGTGGGGGTGAGGAACTCTCCCAGGGCCAGGAATCCCAGTGGGTTGGGTCAGTGCATGAAGCTCTACTCTGCCTCCCTCTTCACCAGGCTTGCAGCACCTTGACCTAACAGGCTGCTTCAGTTTTCATGTTGGTCATTGACTTGGGTCCTGTATAGAGTTTGGATTTATATTCATGGATTGGAGACAGGAATCCTGTTTTAATTTAGAGTTTAAACTGTGTGCCCTAACATAACTTTTTTTGTAGGGGAGTTTTGTGTTGGTGATTATTAGATCCAATTACTAATAAGGAAGTGTTTGTTTCTAATTTAGCGGCTGTTTCTTATATGTGGCTAAGGACCTTTGGCCGTGGGTTGGAGTGGGAAGGGAGTATGTAAAGACATTGATGGGGAAAGATTTAGGCGTTTCTGAATCTCTGACCTCAGTAGATCTTTTGCAAATGGGAAGTGTATTAGGAGCTCAGTTCAGTGTTATCTTGCCTTCAGAGGCATCACAGTGTCACAGGCCACTACAGGGCTCTACCATGACCATTGGCATAGAGAGAGTTGTTTCTGCATGTCAGCTGCTAGCTCATCAGGCAAGTCACTTAGGCCTGGGACAGAGTCATAAGTTAATATAGAAAGTCAACTGATTAATTCTACAACAAATTGATTAATTCTAAACCCTGCTCAATGCCACCTCAATGTGGTCTTCATCAGTTCCTTCTTTCTCTTTTTGTAGTAGAAGTTAATCAGGCTAAGCTGGATGCACATTCCCTGGTTGGCTGGCAGAACCCCAAGGATGAGGTTCATTGAACATGTTCACCCTCTTGAAGGCCTGAGATGGTGGGGCTGATGGTTGGTGCTGTCTCCACCATTGGCCGTGCCTCCTGCCAAGGATGTACATTCCTGGACACCAGTCACCTTGTCAATCCACTGTCTGTCAAGACACAAGCATAACCTCATTCCCATGTTACTAGCCATGCTAGTCTATCCACAGGGAAAAGGGAAATATTTAAAAAGCAGTCTTTTAAATCAATTACAATTAGAGGCCAATCTCTGGGGACCACAGTTGAATTGGGCAGTCCTGGTTGTAGTGCCCCATAGGAAGCAAACAAGCATTTATGGCTCTTAAATCTTGTAATCATCTCTATCTACCTGCTTTCTTTGGGATTACAAAAATAGAAGTATTCCAGGGGCTGACATAAGTTTCTAAATGTCCCAAGTATAGTTGTTTTGTGACCAGTTTGTGTAACTGGATTAGCTTCTCCTGTTTAAGGGGTCATTGATCAACCCATATAGGACAGTCTGGTTTTTATTGTAAAGGCAAAGTTGTTTTAGGGGGAGAAGCAACAATGGTCCCCATCAAAAAGGTGGCTGATACCTGACATCAAGCAGGTCATTTTTAGCTACAGGGTTTTTTTCCTAGCTCTTTACCTGTTTGAAATTCCATTTTAGTCATCATTTGTTCAATTTTAGAATCAGAATTATTAGTCAACATTAAATTCCTTTTTTGTAATGAATATCTTCCTCATAAATTAATCAGAATAGGTGCCACCTAGGATAAAAGGAAACCCCTTTGTTGGCCTGACCCTTCATAAGGCAAGGCTGAGGCACTTTGTAACACATGTTGAGGGGACCCAGGTCCCACCATGGCAGTAGGGGACTTTTATTTATTTATTTATTTGGTACCAGGGATGGAACTCATGGCCTGTGCAGGCACTGTGCCGCTGAGCTGTATCTCTGGCTCGGTAGGGGACTTTTTAATGGCCACGTGACAGTTCATCATTCTGATGCAGGAACAGACATGTCCATGCCTGTATCTGGAAGGCCTTCAAAGCATTTTTCATTAATCTTTATAAAGCACCTAGGCCTGTTTTTGGTCACTTCTCACATGAAATAAATTCCTTTTTTCATAGTCTTGCTTTGGGGATCCTATTCTCTTAGGATTTGTCTATACTTAACAAAAGAAGGTTTGCCTATTGGTAACAAAATCAACTGTGCCACATATTGTCCTTGTTCAAAACTCAAATGTCCATAGAATTTGAACTTGCAAAAACTTGAATTTTATTTCGCAATCACCATCAGGTATACTAGGCGTGATAGTTAATTGTTTCAGATTTAAAGCAGCCTTTCCTGAGCCTTTCAGGTCCAGCTGATTTTTTCCTTAATGCCTCTAGTGGTGGTGACAGAAGCCTTTACTTGTAAAGACTCTGGCTTTGGGGCAGAAACCTTTGGCAGCGAGCTCCTTAATGGATTTAAGATGAATATAACTAAGTTGCAAGTTGAAAAAAATCTCAGGGGACACTATTTCTCCTCTGCCGTGTGCCCATTTAAGATTTTCTCTAATTTGTTCCCAATTATCTATCTCTAAAACACCTGCCTGAGGAAATTATGGATTATATTTAGTTACCTCCAGTAGCATTTTTGATAAATTTTTAGACAGCACGTGAGCCTCTGAGTATTTTAATAAGCTTTGGAGTAGCTGAATATGTCTCTGCTCCTCAGCTGATCTCTTCTGCCCTACGTTTTATTCCCGGATAAGAACCACTATTCTTGGTGGTGCGTACTTACCTTTCCGCTCCCTCTTAGCCATCTCTGTAATTTGTTCAGCGAGGTCCTTCTCTGTCTCAGCTTCTTTCCTCACTGGGTGGTCCTTACTCATCCAGGTTTTAGTCTCCTGTTTGGAGTGCCAGTTATTGGCAGCTGGCCAGTCTCCCAATCCCTTGGGCAAGTGTCCAGCAAAGGATAAAAGACAACATGCAAAAGTAATATGGTTTATGGGGGCTTGGGAAGGTCAGAGCTCGTGTGGCTAAGACCTGATTTCTCCCAACTGGAACTATTTTTTGGGTCCATATCAGAGGGCATGCAGAGAAATGTAGGGAATAGTTGAGGCAAAAGGCATGATAGTGAGCAAGGCCTTGTGAAAAATTGAGCAAAAACATTGCAAGCAATAAATCTTTGCTTAATGAGAGGCCTGTTTTATCTCTTAGGTTGGCAGCTATTGCCCTGGAAATCCAAGTGAGATTTAGTATCCTCAGCTGCAGGGCTACCTTGCCTTTAGAGGCATCACCCTGTCACAGGCCACTGCAGGTCTCTATCATGACCATTGGCATGGAAAGGGCTGTTTCTGCATGCCAGCCACTGGCTCATCAGGCAAGTCACTTAGGCTTGGGACAGACTCATGAGTTAAGATAGAAAGCCAGCAGACTAATTCTAAAGCCTGCTCAGCATGGCCTCAATGTGGTCTCCATCAGAAGGGACTGAGAGATGGAGGGAGGAGGGAAGGAAAGATAGGGAAGGGGATTTTAAAAGAATTAAGATGAATTATATAAATGAACCAACTCCCCATGATGAATGTAATCATTATGTACTGCAAACACATACTAATAAAAATAATTAAAAAACAGTGAATAAAATCTCAGCTTTAGCTGATGTCTACTTAACTTTAAGCAAGTATTTCAGAACACTCACTTTGCTCCACTGTGTGTGATAGCCAGCTCTGATGTTCTAAAACCTGAAAATTCTGCTCTCTTGCCTAGAACCAACAGTGAATCCCAAAAGTCCATCTTTTCAATAGTTTGTGAGGTTGTGACTTCCTCTCTTGAAATGTGAGTACCAGAGTTACTGGTGGTGGCACCTTTGGAATGGCACTAACGGATTTCAGCCTCCTCCATCTCCCAATTTCCACCAGCTACCCTGTTGATTAATATGGGCACCTGGTACTTTCTTAATCTGAAGTGGTACTAAATAGCTCATCTCCAAGTTTGACCTCCTACTAGAGACCCAAGTCCAAGTTTTTTCTTGTATAAAAATTCCTGAAGCTACTTCTGCTGAGTAGCCCCAAAGATAAACACTTCATAAAATAGCCAAATGGGTTCTATTTGGAAGAAATACCTCCCTGAAAGGCAGGCATAAGACGGCACAGCTCAGTCCTGGCACTGGCTTCCATCAGCTTTGGAGAGTTAGCTCTGTAATGGGTGCAGTGTATTGTAGGTCCTAGAGAATTGGCATGCCTTTCACTCTTACAGCAGAACAGGCATTGTCAAGGACAGAGGCAGATTCCACTCTCCCCTAAGGACTGCATACAGTACATTGTTATTTTCCCCAGGCAAGACTGAGTTTGGAGGGGCTGAGGATAGAGCTCAGCAGCACAGCACCTGCCTGGCAAACAGGAGGTCCTGAGTTTGATTCCCGGTAACAAAAAAAAAGGGGTGGGGGTTGAAGGTAGGCTACTTTGCAGAAGCTTCAAACATGAATGGGTGGGAAAAGATGAAACTTGGGCAGTCAGGAAACTAAGATGTAAAAAGTGACTCTTTGCTGTTTCAGGCAAGTAACTAAAAATAGACTGGCTCTGGCCAGCATCTCTTACAATTTAATATTCTCATTAACCACTGGGGATTGTGTTAAAATGCAGGTTCTTTATTTTTTTTTAAACTCACTATGTAGCCCAGGCTGGCCTCAAACTCATGGTGATCCTCCGCTCAGTCTCCTCTGTGCTGGGATTACAAGCATGTGCCACCACATTGGGTTTAAAATGCAGATTCTGATTCAGTAATTTGGGATAAGTCTTAAGATTCTTATCCACAGGCAGAAGATTGAATCTAGACCCATGTATTTCACCATGTACTAAATTCAAATGAAAATGGATCAACATTCTAAATGCTAAAATGGAAACACTTAATCTTCTGGAAGATAAAATAGATAAAGCTCTTGAAGATATAGGTGTAGGGGCTGGGAGTTTGGTTCAGTGGCTTAAGTGCCTGCCTGGCAGGTGCAAGGTTATGAGTTCGATTCCCAGTGCCATAAAAAAAAATTGGTGTAGGCAAGAACTTTCTGAGAGAACCCCAGTTGCACAAGAAGTAACACTAAGAATCAATAAATGGGATTGCATCAAATTAAAAAGCCTCTGCACAGTAAAGAGAACACCTGAGTAAGGAGACAACCTATGGAATGGGCAAAATACTTTTTGCCAGCTATTCCTTGGACAGAGGACTAATATCTAGAATATATAACCAATACAAAAACATTAGACTCTCACAAAACGAAAGACTCAATCAAAAATTGGACAACTAAAATGAATAGCCACTTCTCAGAACAAGCGGTATAAATGGCTAATAAATGCATGAAAAAATGTTCATCTGTGGCCTTTAGAGAAATGTAAACTAAAACAACACTGAGATTTCACCTTACCCTATAAAAATTGCTATCATCAAGAAATCAAACAATAATAAATGCTGATGAGGCTACATTGTTGGTGGGAATATAAGCCAGTACAACCACTGTGGAAATTAGTATGGAGATTCCTCAGAAAATTTAAAATAGAAATTCCATTTGACCCAGCTAGTCCCCTTCTAGGTATCTTCCTGAAAGAGTTAAACACATCATATTACATGCATATCCAGGTTTACAGCAGCACAATTCTTAATACTTAAATGTTGGAAGCATCCTATGTGTTCATCAGCAGATGAATAGATAAAGGAAATGTGGCATTTATACATAATGGAATGCTACTCTGCCATAAAGGGGGTTAAACTTGAGTCATTTGTAAGAAAATGGATTCACCACAAGACCATAATACTAGGTGAAATAAATCAGACACGTGAGGTTAAATATTGCATGGTTTCTCTTATATAAGAAACATAAAATATAAAGAGCAAAATGAAAGATAGGTAATAGAAAATGGGGAAATAGATCTTTTGCAAAAGGGGAGAAAGGAGAGGGGAGGGCAGAGGCGGAAGATGAAGGGCATGAAGAAGGAATTAAGATGTGTTACGTACATGTAGCAACTCCAACCAAGGAATATAATCATTATGTCCTGAAAACATGTACTAATAAAAAATAAAACTTAAAAAAAAAGACCTCAGATTCTGCACCTCTCACAAACTTTTAGGCAGTGCTAATATTGCTGGTCTAAAGAACTTTCTTTGACTAGCAAGGGACCAGGCATTGAAAGCATGGGCTGTGGAGCACGACAAACCTGGTTCAAACTCTGGCTGAGTAAGCTTAGGTAAGACTTTTACCTCTCTGGGCCTCAGTTTCCCCTCCGTGCAATGAGGACAATAATTCCTATGCCAATGTGTTGTTCATAAGACATCAAGTGGTATAATTTAGTTTAACCCCTCAGCCCAGTTCCTGGTACAGAGTAAGTTCTCAACACAGGGTAGCTATTATTGGAAAGGCCACGTGAACTATTTTAGAATTTGGACATTCAAAGAAGGCTTCACAGAAATGGTGATACTTGAACTGTGTCAGACAGAATTGCAAGAAGTATTGGGCAAGAGGACAGCATGAACAGATGTCTTACAACTGGCAGCGTGCTGGGCATAATTGTTCTTGGGTGAAGGTTCAGTGTGACCTGGGGTTGGCAGAAGCTCAGCTCTTCCTGTTCCTTCTGTTTCTTACTCACACCTTCTGTCACTGTTGCTCTGGAAGGAACATATTTAGGAATGTGTGTGGAGCTGCTCTGTTCAATATGGTAGCTGCAGGTGGCAAGTCAATACTTACAGTGTGTCTCATGTCAAAAAGATAATTTTTTGATATACTGGGTTAAACAAAATATCCAATAACATAAAACATGCAATAAGATATAACATTACAATTAGACTTTATCAATTAAAAATGTGGCTACTAGGAAATTTTAAATCAAATGCATGGCTTACATTATTTTCTATCAGTTAGCACTGGTTTGAAACTCCCTTCTGGTCCTGACTGATTCTTTGGTTGGGAGGTGGGCAGGGTCAGTGGAAATGCCCGCCTTGGGGCCTATGCCAAGCTGTGTTCCCAGTAGCTGGAAAAGCCAGGAGAGCAGTGTGGAACAAAACTGAGTCTGGAGTTTGAGTAAATAAAGACATCAATCATTGTTCCGTCAGACAGTCATGCAGATGCTGCACATGTGTTAGCTATTTCTGCGTAACAAATGACCCCAAAACTTAGTTGCCTAAGACAACACCCATTTGATATTGTTTATATACCTATAGGGCAGCAGGAAAGATCTGTTATCTAGATATTGCTGTGATGCTTTTGACTAGAGGTTTTCATGTCCTTCTGATTTAATTGGCCTGTGAGGGAGCTTAGAAATCAGTAATTTTTAAGAGGGTTCCAGGTAATTCTCAGGCAGCCAGGATGAAGAATCTTTGATTCAGATCCTAAAACACAAGTTCTCAAACTTGGGCATGCATCAGATCCCCCAGGGGAAGGGTCTTATTAAAACACAGATCACTGGGCTCCACCATTAGAGTCTCTGATTTAGAAGATTTGGATTGGATGCCAATAATTTGTTTTCTTTTAGAAGTCTCAATGTGTGGGACCACACTTTGAGAACTACTTCACAAGGCAATGAAGAAATGCTTCTTGCAAGACATAATGGGAAGTAGAACATCCATCCAGGCTGAAAGGAAAGAAAGTAAGAGATTAGATTCAAGAGACTGCACTCTCAATCTCCTGGAGGAAGTAGTAAGGGCAAGTGAGCTGCAGAAATCCCCAGAGAGGTTTTGGGTGACCTGAAAGAATTGGAGTTCCTGTCTAGCTTTCCATGACTGGAAAGGGAGACTGCTGGTCTCTGAGACACACCTGCTTTGGCATGGACCCACACTTAAAGTGGAATCAGAATGGTCAATTAACAAACACTAGGAAGGGCCTGGAGTGGGGGTGAGCATGAGGGCAGCCTTGCCAGGACCTGAATAATGCAGGAAAAGTCTCAGTGGCTTGCAACATTCTCGCTTAGGGGCAGCACATTTTCTGTGAAACTTTAGGTTTGGGGCTAGGAATGGTGTTGGGACTACTACTATTGCTAACATATTCCAATAGAAAAATCCAGGAATCAGCACAGGGAGACCATTGTAGATTTGCAGCTTCTAAGTGGAAAGAAATCAGCAAAAAACAACAGCAAACAACACAGCAAGCCAGAGCCAGAAGAAAACCAAGCAAATGAAGCAACTCGGACACAGAATTTAAGGGCAAGCTCAACCCTCGTCCTTGTCTCAGTCTTGGCATGTAGTCAGATGGGTATCCTGGAACAAATCCCCCAGCTACACTGAGGGATAACCATGCATGTGTCAAATGTTATGTATAGGTTCTCTTGGGTATTTCACAGTTATCATACATTGTATCAAAATGTTTGATAGATGAAAATGAGACAAGCAAGAATTTGAGACTTCTAAAACTCCAGTGGGAAGGGGACTTGGCAGGAAGACCAGCAGATTGGGCTTAAGACTGGATAGGGAGATAGTTGTTTTTCTCTCTAAGCAGACAGCTGAACCGGCAGCATGCAAGCAGACCTGGACACATAGAGGCCAACTGTACTCCGTAAACTGCATGGCTGCTTGGTGCAGCATTTTCTTTGGAGAAGGAAGAGTTTAAGGGGCAGGAACACTTTCTCTCTGGGTCATACCACATCCATGGAAAGGCGAGAGCCTTGGCTAAACTCAGCCTGTCTTAGTCACTTTTCTGTTGCCAGAACTAAATACCCAACCCCTACAATTTAGGGAAGAGCGATTCATTTTGGCTCACAGTTTTAGTGCATGGTAGGCTGACTCCAAGGCAGAATCAGGATGGTGGAGGGGCAAGGTGGAGGAAAAGGTGCTTAACGCATGGAAACCAGGAAGCAGAGAATGGAAGGATCGGGATAGGGTAGGAGAGAATATAACCTTCCAGGTCACATTCCCAGTGACTCACCTCCAAACAAGCCCTACCTCCTAAGAGCACAGTCAACTATGATAATCTACTGATGAATCTATCACCCTCATGATCCGGTCACCTTCCACACATGTGAGAGTCTGGGGAGACATTCTAGATTTAAACTATAAAACACCCACAGTATGAGGGCCAAGGGGTACATGCTTGGACATTGGATATGATCCTTGCTGAGACTGTGGTATGTGTGTTGGGGGCTGCTACATCTCTTGTCAGAAGTCTGGTGATCAGGAATGCAAAACGTGGTTCCCTAGTTAATTCAGGATGTGACAGTCAAGACACATTTTCCCCTTCCTAAAATCTGACACAACCCTCTTAATTCAGCTCTCCCCACACGATCCCTCCCTTTCTCTAAATTTCCATGAATTTAATGCAATAGAGGTGACATCAGACCAGTCAAGTTCTTGAATGGTGGGCAAAAGGTTGGTATTTGTCCTGCAGACATTGAGAGTCATGGAAGATTCTGTGCTGAGCGCTGCTCTTGTATTTCCTGTAGCCCAGTACCCAGTGATGGTCACATTAATTTATGCTCAATGCACTTTGCAATAAATGATCTAAGCAATTCTTTAGGTATACCTGAGAAAGGTTTTACTATTTCAGTGCACTTTCAACTCCAACCTAACAGTTTCAGCACTGATATCAAGTTCAAGTCCAAATTTTCCTTTGAGATGTAAGACAAACTCTTAGCTTCAAGCTTTATAAGAATTAAAAGAAAATCAAATGCTTCCAATATACAATGGCGCAAGATAAACATTCCCATTCCAAAAGGTAGAAATAGGACAATAGAAAGGAATGGGACCAAAGCAAAACCAAAATCCAGCAGAGCAAACATTAAATCCTGTGGTTCCATGCCTAGCACCTGGGGAAATCTGTGGCAAGATGTGAACTCCAAAAGGCTTGGTCAGCCCTGGCCCTCCAGCATTGCCAGTGGTGTTTGTAACCCTCATGGCCTCTCTCTTGAGCTGGTTTTTCTCACTCCTTGTAGCTTTCCTCATACTGTTCATCTTCCTGGTTTTTCCAACATCCTGGAGTCTCCATAGAACTTCTGACTTCACTATCATAGCTTTACACACTGTCCTCTCAGAGGCACACTTCCTGACCTCCTAGGCCTTCTTCTGAAATCTGGGTGGAAGTCTCCCTGACCTCATAACCCTTGCATTCTATATTTGCATAAAACCAGTACCATGCAGATGACACCAAGGTCTGTGGCCAACTGGAGCAGTAGCTAAGCCCTTTTGCATCTTAGTGTGGTTTGCATTTACTCATTTCTATTGTATTTTACACATTGATTTATTCGGTAAGATTAGATGCTTGCAGTTCCTTGAGTTTAACTCTAAACCCAGAGATATACAGAACAGGTAATTAAGTAGGGTTTGATATTGACTCATATCAAATGTACATCAGTTGGCTTGCCTTTGGTTATTTTTCCATGACAATCCTCAAGGTTGATAAATTTTTAACAAAATTTGAGGATTGCAAAAGACAAAAATGCAGCTTGAGATAATAATGTTTTCACATAGGTCTAGGCAAAGACTTTCTGAAGAGAACCCCAGTGTCACAAGAAATAATACCAAGAATCAAATTAATTTATCAAATTAAAAGCTTCTGAATAGTAATGGAAACAACCAACAGAGTGAAGAGACAATCCACAGAATGGGGAAAAAATTTGGAAGCAATTCCACGGACAGAGGATAACACCAAGAATACATAAAGAACTCAAAAAAATTAGATCCCCCAAAATAAAATACTTAATGAAAAATGTGCAACTGAATGAATAGACACTTTTCAGAAGAAGTATAAATGGCCAACAAACACATGAAAAACTGCTCATCATCACTGGATATTAGAGAAATGCAAAGTAAAGCAACACGGAGATACTATCTTATCCAAGAAAGAATGGCCATCATCAAAAACTGTAATAGCAACAAATGCTAGCATGGATATGGGGAAAAAAGGACCTCTTCTGCATTTTTTGTGGCAATGTAAGTTGATATAACCACTATGGAAATCAGCGTGGAGATTTCTCATAAACCTAAGAATAAAAATTTCACCTGACCCAGATATCTGCCTTCTAGGTATCTTTCCAAAAGAGTTAAATGCATCATATTACAGTGACACGTTAATGTTCATGTTTATAGAAGCACAATGTACAATAGCTAGATCTTGGAAACTTTATATATCCATTAACAGATGAATGGATAAGTAAAATGTGATATTTATACACAGTGGAATACTATGATGCCATAAAGATAAAATTGAAACATCTGTAAGTAAAAGATGCAATTGAGAACATGCTAAGTGAAATGAATCAGACACAG
Source organism: Dasyprocta punctata (assembly GCA_004363535.1). NCBI lineage: Eukaryota > Metazoa > Chordata > Mammalia > Rodentia > Dasyproctidae > Dasyprocta > Dasyprocta punctata. Next base: position 69,847 of record RJWM01008888.1, read on the forward strand.
AAACTCAAACATCACATGGTTTCTCTTATGAGAATAAAATATATGCAAATAAAGAACAAATAGAAGAGAGATAAATAGGAAATAGGGAGAAGTTCAAATAATTCTCCAACTTACATATTCCATTGTTTAAAAAAATTTTATGTATATGCTAACTAGTTTGAATTATAGTACCAGTTTATCATAGTTCATTGAAAAGAAATTCTTGTGGTTCTTGGACAATGGATGATGCATCTTCCTTATCACAGAGAATCAAGCTTTTTTCAGAAATAGTGCAGAGGCCATAGTGAACTTTACTTGGGAACAATGGACAGTTCTGTTATTAGGTTTTCTTTTTTTTTTTTTTTTTTTGTAAGAATCTTTTTGGTCTTATACTCTGAGTAACTACTTTGGAGATAACAATATGTGTGACATTAACTGTAGTTACTCTCTTTTTTTGTTATGAAAATTTGTTTTATTTTTTCATAAAATAAAAAAAGTTTATAAAAGAGAATAAGGTCTTCATTTACCCTGTGTCTGAGGGAGGGAGCTTGTGCTTAGTTTAGTGTGCTGCTGTCATTGTTTTAAAATTCTTCATGTCAAGTAAGGGGCATCATATTTTTATTTTGCACCAAACTCTGCAAATTTCAAGCAGCCAGTCCTGCCTAAGCCTGAGAGTGGGAAATGGAAGGGACACAGTGCTGGGCTGACTGTCCACATGGGTCATCACAGTGACCATCACTCTAGGCCCATATGCCATTCTGGTTCCTCAACCCCTGAAAGTCCTCTTGAGTA
>RJWM01008889.1:0-23310 GCA_004363535.1 Dasyprocta punctata
TCAGGGCCTTTGAAATCACCCTCCACTTTGGGCAGAGACACATCCACATCCCCCTTGACTTTGGGCCCTTTCAGGTTAAGGTCAATGTCGGGCATGGAGATCTTGGGGGCCTTGATGTTCATCTCGGGCAACTTCAACTTTGGCCCTTTCAGCTTTCCTTCTGGTCCTTCTATGTTAACATCGGGGCCTTCAATGTCCACTTTGGGCACTGAGACGTCAATGTCAGCCTTGGGCAGGTTCATGTCCACCTCAGGTCCCTCTGCTTTGAAGCTGGGCATGCCGAACTTGGGCATCTTCAGCTTGGGCATCTTCAGGTGCCAGTCTGGGCCTTGAACACCATCATCTGGTGCTTCATTATCTACCTTGGGCCCTTTGATATCCACATCTGGAATCTTCATTTCCCCTTCTACTTTTGGTGCAGACACAGCTCCATTTCCTTTCACTGTCGGCCCTTTAAGATCCAAGTCAACATCTGGCAGTGTCATCTTTGGAGCCTTGAAGTGCATCTCTGGCATCTTAAACTTCGGGCCTTTCCACTTCCCTTCTGGTCCTTCAAGGTTCAGGTCTGGAGCACTAATATCGACCTTCGGTGCAGAAATGTCCAAGTCAGCCTTAGGCAGGGTCACATCCACATCTGGACCCTCTCCTTTGAGACTGGGCATGCTGAACTTAGGCATTTTAATTTTGGGCATTTTCAGGCTCCAATCAGGACCATGAACTTCCACATCTGGGGCACTGACATCTTTGACATCTATTTTGGAGCTTTTCAGGTCTCCTTCCAGCTTTGGAACTGTAACGTCGTATTCCCCCTTTGCCTTGGGACCTGTCACATGCAAATCCACGTCAGGCATGGAGATCCTGGGGGCCTTGATGTTCATCTCTGGCATCTTAAGCTTAGGTCCCTTGAGCTTCCCTTCAGGGACTTCAACATTCACATCTGAAGCTCTTCCCTCCACTTTGGGGCCGGAGATACCTATGCTGGCCTTGGGCAGGTTCACATCCATTTCTGGGCTCTCTGCTTTGAAGCCAGGCATGCTGAACTTGGGCATTTTCACCTTGGGCATCTTCAGGTGCCAGTCTGGGCCCTGGGCTTCCACATCTGGGACATCAATGTCCACTTTGGCCATTTTAAGTTCAACATCAGGTACTTTAATCTCACCTTCGACTCTTGGCACCGTGACATCATACTCCCCACTTGCATGAGGACCTTTCCAATGTAAGTCCACATCTGGCATGGAGATCTTGGAAGCTTTGACGTTCATTTCAGGCATTTTAAACTTAAGCCCTTTCAGTTTCCCATCTGGTCCCTCAAGGCTCACATCTGGAGCACCAGCCTCTACCTTGGGCCCCGAAATGTCCACCTCCGCCTTGGGCAGGGTCACATCCACCTCGGGGCCTTCTGCCTTGAAGCCGGGCACAGTGAACTTGGGCATTTTCATCTTGGGCATCTTCAGGTGCCAATCCTGGCCTTCACTGACATCCACCCTGGGGCCTTGCACCTCGCCTTCAAGCTTTGCTGCTGCTGTATCGCACCTTCCTTCCACCTCGGTTCCTTCGGCACGCAAATCCACAGCAGGCATGGAGATGCTGGGTGTCTTCACACCCACCTCAGGCAGCTTGCTATCAGGCCCTTCAAGTCTGCCTCCAAGACCCTCCACATGCAGTCCCGGCTCTGCCACACTGACCTTCGGCCCATGAACGCTGACATCTCCTCTGGGGACAGCCACATCCACACGCAGGGCATCGCCCTGGACTCCTGGAGTGCTGACCGAGGGCATGTTCACCTTGAGCATCTTCGGGTTCCACTCTGGGCCGTGAAACTCCACATCCGGGCCCCTGACATCCACATCCGGGCCCCTGACATCAGCACCAGGCCCCCTGACCGCCTCTTCTGCTTTCGGGAGGGTGACATCCACACCCCCTCTCGCTCTCGGTGCGGCGACATTTAAGTCCACATCTGCCATGGAGATCCTGCACGTGCCCACCTTCCCCAGAGGACCGCCCAGCTTGGGGCCTGCCAAGGTGCCCCCCAGGTCTGGTGCCTCCATGTCCACTTTGGAGCCTTTCAGTACCATTTGGGGGCCCTTTGTGTCAGCCTTTATCTCAGGAGCAGAAGCCTCAACACTGCCTTTCAGTTTGGGGGACCGGAGGCTCAGATCCACATCTTGCATGGAGATTTGGGGTTTCTGAATAATCATTTCAGGAGTTTTCACCTTGGCACCCTTCGTCTTCACTTCCAGCCCACCAGGAGCAACCTCGTGCAGGCTGACACCCCCCGAGACCGCAGCCCCACCGAGGCCAGCTCCCCCTGCCTTTGAAGAGAACGCAGGGAACTGAGGGCCCTTCGCCTTGGGCACCTCCATGCTGTGGCCTGGGACCCTGGCCCCAAGGTGGGGGGCCAAGAGGTCCACTCCGACGCTGCCCTGTGGCTCGGCCCCCTTCAGGCCTAACTGGCCCTCGAGGGATGGCCCAGGGACGCGGGGGCCCTTCAGTGTCCCCTCTGTGCCTGCGATGTGGACGTCCACCTGCGGACCCTGGATGTTCCCACTTCCAGCCAAGCCTGGCCCGCCACTCACAGATGCCGGGCCCTCAGGCCCTGGAGAAACCCCGAACTTTGGCATCTTCAAGGTAGGAATTTTAACTGTGCCGCTACTCACCTCTGCGGACCCCACCCCAAGAGAAGAGGGAACATGCCCTCCAGGAAGGTGGACAGCTGCCTGGCCGCCCAAGTCCGAGCCTGTTGCGCTAACACTGATACCTAGGCTCCCCGCCTTGACCCCAGGCACGGAGACCTGGACTTTTGAGGTGCCAGCACCCTGGAGCTCTGGCCCTGAGGGCAGCTTGATCACTGTCTTCCCAGGCCGCGTCTCCACGTCCACTGTGGAGATTTCGGCCACTTCGTGCCTTGGAATCTTGACCATGAACTCGGGGCTGCTGATGTCGATGTCCTTGGCTCCCTCCGGGGCAGTGACGTCCACAGTGTAGGCAGTGACCTTCCGGGTCACCGTGATAGTGCGGCTCTGGGTCTCCCCAGGCTCTACTGCCACCCCGTCTTCCGACCGCAGCCGTGGCTTGATCTTGGTGGCATAGATGCGCTGGTACTCCTCATCTGCCCCGCTCTGTAGAGACACGCCAGGCACAGGTCACGGGGAGCCCCACCCCCCTGGCTACCAGGGATGCAGCACTGCTTCGCAGAAACCAGAGACCCTGAAAAGCAGGGTCCCTGTGGAGCAGAGCATCAAGGTCACAGCCACCTAATCTGGGGGGCAGCAGGGAGCGGCAGGCCTGAGTGGGGAGGGGCCTGCGGGCCCACACTTGCGCCTGCTGCCATCTGAGCAACTGCCGTTCAAGGGCAGCTGGAGCTACAGTGAGACCCTGTCTCAAAAGACACACACGCAAACAACCAACCGGCAACAGCAAGCACCCCCAGCTGCCCTCACACCGCAACACCTCAGTGAGGCCGAGGCGCAGCTCCCCAGAGAACCACAGCGCACCCCGCAGGCAGGGCCCCGGCCCCAGGTGGGCACTGCCTGCAAAGCTGCCCCCACCCTGTGTCGGGCCCAAGCTTGGGGGCCACTGTCCCCATAGGGTGCTCTACAGGGCCCGGGAGAAGACAGGACAGCACAGGCCCCGCGCCACAGCAAGCAGAAGAGCCTGATGGGCAGGGGCCTGGGGAGCACAGTGGGGCAAGTGGTCCCGTGGGCAGCCCCATGGGGGACCCAGGCTGGTGCCACCCGGTACTCACCAGAACCACCTCCGGGCTGCGGGGTCCCAAGGCCTCGTGTGCCCAGGCCTGGCCAGGCTCAGGGGAGCGGTCGCCCCGGCGGTGCAGCTTCAGGCCCACGGTGTGGTGGCCCACGGTGCTCAGCAGCTGTGCCACCTCCCCCGACTGCAGGTTGTCGAAGTAGATGGTGGCGCCCACGATCTGGTCCCCTACATGGCAAGCAGCCAGCAGTCAAGCCGGCGGGCCTAGGAGCCTGTGTCGCAGGACCCTGAGTGTGCGCTGAGGAAACTGAGGCCTGGATATGCCCGTCACCACGCCTGACCCCGTCCCCAGCGGGCACAGAAGAACAGTCAGCCGGGCCGCATGACCCCCGAGCCCACACCCACCCCCACCCAGGCCTGGCACTCACCCTCCTGGACAACACCAGTGCGGGCAGCGGGCGAGTCCTGCCGCACCTCCTGCACGAACACGCCGTCGGCCCTCTGCGTGATGGTCAGCCCGTGCGAGCCACTGCCCTCCCAGTTGGGCAGCAGCAGCTCCCGCGTCGTCTCCTCCTCCTTCTCCATCTGGGAGGCAGGTGGGGACTCAGGTCAGGCCCCGAGCCTGAGGCCCTGTCCCTCCTGCCCAAGACCAGCCTCCAGGCCCCTGCTGACCTCTGCAGTCCTGATCCTGAGCAGAAGCTAGCCAGGAGCCCGCCCCTCGTGCTCTCCCCGCGCGCGCGCCGTCTGGCGTCCGAGTCGCTCACGAAGCCTGCAGGGGAGAACGCCAGGCTCCATTCCATCCCTCAGTACGTCCTCCAGGTGCTGGGCCTGGCCACCCCATTTCCACATCATGAAACCAAAGCCCATGAGGCCCCGGGGACAGAGAAGCGCATGAGGGCAGGCTCCCGGGCTGTGGCCAGGGCTCAGGACTGCCCAGAGGCCCGTGGAGCCGCTGTGACCGCCCCTCTCCCCGGTGTCTCCGGCTGGGGTCAGGTCCCACAGGCAAAGCTGCCCCGACCACAGGGCACCAGCGAGGCCAGGACCGCAGCAGTGGGGCCGTCACACTCCCCCTGGAAGCTGCATGGGTGGCACTGTGACACCGTGGGCACCGCGCCCGGAGCCTCAACCCGAGGGAGTCAGCGGTGGGCAGGTGCGTGCTAGTGAACCCCCATCATCCAACGAGGTGCTGGACGCCACAGCAGACCCTGGCCAGGGACAGATGCCACCGAATCTCAGGACTGTCCCACATCCAAGCCCCAAGCAAGGGGCTCTCAAGCAACCACTGAGATCTCCCTGAGGCAAAGGAACCATCACGGTGCAGATTCTCAGTGAGAGGCTGAGGGCACTGGGGGCTGAGCCCAGCACGCTAAGACGCTGAGGCAGGAGAGTGGGAATCCAAGCCCGGCCTGGGAAAACCAGCCTCAAACTCCAAAAATGTTTCAAAACAGCAAGGGGTCAAGCTCTGCGCCGAGGTCCTGGGTTCAATCCACAGCCTTAGTCTCAGGCAGACCCAGGGCAGCAGCACAGCCAGGAGAGTCCGACCTCAAGGGAAGCAGGCTGACTGAGGACCCCGCCCTGCAGGAAGGGACCAAAGCCGCCGCTGGGGGCCGGGCGCCGTCCGTCCGTCCTCAGCAGCAGCACGGAGCCGCCAGCCGCCCTCCCACGCGGCCCCTCCTCCTGTCCTGTGAGTCACAGTGGTGCAGCTGCAGCTCCGGGGCACGGCGGGTGACGCCCTGTGCTGGGGCTCGGAATCCCGGACAACGCTGCCCTGCAGGCCTGGGCCCTGAGGAAGTGGGCGCAGGCGTGGGCGGCATGCAGGCTTTGCCCGCCCTCTGCCCCGCACCCTGCAGCATGGACCGCACTGGGGGAACCTGCTGCTCACAGGGTCAGCCAGCTAGGGCGGGAAAGACCTGGGGCGGCACCGGCCTGCACCGTGGCACACGTGACTAAATCCAGACTCTGCGCTCACCAGCTGCCGGCAGGGGTGCCCTGCCTTCTCCACTGGGAGGCGCAGCAGACCCATGGCCCTGGCAGGAGGCACAGGGGCCGCGAGCGAGGACACCTGTGGGACGGGAGAGCGGGCAAGAGCAGAGGCAGGATGGCCACCCCCAATCCCAACCCGCTGGGGGTACCGCCCAGCAGAGGTCACCTGCACGCGGAGGGTTCCGGAGAGCACCGGCTCCGGCCACCGACTGCGGAGGAAGTGAAACCCCACACCCCAAACCCACACCAAGCACAGGCGTGGCCTGGTCTGCTGGGGGAACACGGGGACCCACGGACACCACACACTCCACACGGCACCCCACACACCCACTCACAACATACACAGCACACACTGTACACATAGCTCACACACTGCACACACACACACGTACACACAGGCCCCGCGCTGACAAGGGGAAGCCGCAGCACGTGGTGGGTGAAGGGTCCCGTGCTGGCCGTGTCTGTGCCAGGGCCTCACCCCTGCCCCAACAGCCCTTCATGATAGAGCTGGCACTACAAAGGCGGGAAACGCACCCCGAGGTGACAGGGCCAACGGCCTTCACCCAGACAGGGACAGAGGGCGGAAACACTCCACAGGACACACCAGGGGCTCTGCAGAAGGGGTCCCCAGGCACGCGGCAGGGAGGGGGCGGCAGGGACCCCGGGGGCAAGATCCGGAGTGTTCCCCGGCCCCGCTCACTGCCGGCCGGGTTCCCGAGGGGCCTCCGCAGGGGCCACACCAATCCTCCCCTCCAGGCAGGCACAGACCCACGCTGGACACAGCCACCAGGGCGCACACAGCCAGAACACGGGGCAGGGGCGCTCGGTGGCACCTCCGGACCGGCCCACACCACACTCAGCCCCACCCAGGCAGACCGCACGGTGGTCCCCGAGGAACCGACTCACACCCAAAGGGGCACCTCCGACGGCCGATGACCACGACTGTGACGGTGACAATAACCAGTGAGAGTCATGGGGGACCCTAAACCAACACGCATAGCAGCCCAGAGACGCCGGACACCTGTCACCAGGCCCCAGCCCTGGGGCATCCCTGAGCCTGTGTCACCTGTACTGGGGAGGGAGGCCCGCGAGATCCCCCTCCACTCCCCACCCAGTGCCACCCCTCCGAGGCTGCAGGAGGTTCCCAAACAACTCTGCCACCCCCGTCTGTCCAACTTGTAACAGCCTGGGGACCTCAGGGCAGGACCCAGCGGGAGGTCCCAGGCCAGGCCAAAGACACCGACAGCTAGGTCTCTCCAGGACCCGGGGACAGGGACACCCTCTTGTGAGCAGGGCGGACAGAGCTTTGCCAGCCCTGGGGTCGAGGGCAGCTGGGATCCCTTGGTGAGCCCCACCCTGGCTGGCCTGGCCTGGAGCCGGGCCACGCTCGCCCCCAGCGGCCAGGCCGCGCCAGTGCAGGGGCCCAGGAGTCCCCCAGCCCAGCCGGGACAGCTCCTGGCTCCAGGCCTCCGTGGGCCGAAACCACCAGAACGCCCCTCCCGACAGCCAAGTGACCCCCATCTTCGGCAGACACGGCAAGCATCCAGGCAGAGCAGACGGCCACAGTCTGCCTCCGAGCCCAGGGTGACCACGTAGACACGGCACCCCCGCGGGACACCCGCTCCTGGCAGTGCTCGAGCGGCGCCCCAAGCACAGCAAGGGCCTCAGGGCCACAGTCAACCAACCAACCGAGCGACGAGGCCGGACAAGCCGGGCACCAGCACACTCCAGGAAGGCGGAGCTCCCTGGAACCTGCCCGTGCCCTCCAGGCCTTGCGCCCCCAGTGCTCCAAAGGGAGCACGGGCTGCTGCGGAGGCCACAGACCCGCGGGGCCCTGCGAGGGGCGCCCAGGGCCCCGGCCGGGCCCCTGCCCTGCCACCCCCTTTCCAAACCTCATCGTCGCCCACGGGGCCGCCCGGAGCTGGACTCGCTCTCCCGGTCTGCCCACCCCCGGGCGGTTCCCAAGCTCTGAAGAAGGGGTGACCACACCCAGGCCCACACACCTCCCCACCCTAGCTCTGCCGTGCCTCACAAACCAGCTCCTCAGGCTCAGCCCCTGCCCTGCTCCCTCGCACCCCTGCACCGGACTGTCCCAACTGCGGGGTCAGCTGGAGGAGGCCCCAGGACGCCCCAGGCGCGAATATGGCCCAGGGGACTCCCCGCGTAACCCGGGTCCCTGGATACAGCCTTTTCGGGGCAGGGTTTTGGGGGTCCCAGGTGCCCTCCGCCCCAGACCCTCTCTGGCTTCCTCAGCCCAAAGCTCACAATAAGCAGGTGGCCCCTGAGCCCAGGCTCGCAAGCGCCCAGATCTGCACGCTCCGCCAAAGACCCTCCGCTCCGAGGTCCGGGGGAGCAGAGGGAGCCGCCCCTCGACTGGGGACGGAAGGGGCCACGCCCTGTGGGACTTCCCTCCCCCCTCCGCGTGGGTGGGGACCTGGCAGAGCCGTGCCCCGAAACACACAGGCAGGGCCCCCGAGCTCGGGCAAGGCCACCGCTCGCCACCGCCGAGCCCCAAGGTCCCTGCGACCCCACGGCGCTGCGGACACGCGGGACTCCGCCCAAAACCCGGGGCGCGTTTCGTGGGCGCCGTCGACAGCCGCTCGCGGGGACGAGGGAACCACGCGGGTTCCCCAGTGCCTACTCTGGGGCGCGCCCCCGCCCCGCCCACGCACGACGCGCCGTCCACGGCGCGGGCTCCGCATGGGCTGCCGACCCCCGTGGGGGCCCCGGGCCGGGTCCGCGCTTACATAACTGCCCCGCCCCGCGCCGCGCCGCGCCCGCGGTCTGGTTTGAATTAGTCACCGCGCATTCCTGGGGGGCGGGCGGCCGGGAGGGGCGGGGGTCCGCGCCGCGCCGCGCCCCACCCCGCCCCCACCCCCACCCCACGCCGCGCCCGCGCTGCCCGGGACCAAGGAGCTCGCGGCGGGGCCGGGCCGAACCGGGTTCGGGACCGGGCGGGGGCGGCGGCAGCAGTGGAAACTTCGGAGAGCGCGGGCCCCGCGCGGGACAGCGCCCCGCGGCGCAGAGAGCACAGGACGGGGTGGTAGTGGCGGAGGCAGCTCGGGGACGCGGATGGGGACACGGTTGGGGACCGCGACCACCCGGGCGCACGGCGGCCGCGCTGCACCCTCGTCAGTCCGGAGCCCTCGCGCGCCCTCCCGCGCGCCCCTACCTGGCTCGGCCTCAGCGCTCCCATGGGTCGGGCTCGGGTCGGGCTCCGCCGTCCGCGGCCGGGCGGGGCGGGCGCTCGGTGTCCGGGCGCGCGCGCAGGCTGCTCTTGTACCCAGCGGGCGGGGCGACGCCCCTCCCCCTCCGCCCCCCTCCCCCGCCGTCCCGCCCCGCCCCGCCCCGCCCCGCCCCGCCCGGCCGGACCTGGATCACCAGGACGCGCGGGGCTGGCGGACCGCGGGGCTCCACGCCCCGCTCCTGCAGGCCTGGGGCCACTGAACACGCGGCCCACGCGCCGCGCCACGGCGCCATCCCCGAAGACCCGCAGACCCTGCCCCTGTGCCCCAGCCCGTCCCCCTGCCCTGTCCGCGAGCTCCCACCTCCCCCTCTGCAGGACGCTGACCCCCGATCTACAGCCGGTTCCCACAGCCGCTCCCAGCCGCGTGCATTTTATTAAGGCTTAGCGACGGCGCGGCCTCGGCCTCGCAGCCCCGCCGCCCCGGCCCTCTCCCCAGAGCCCCCAGCCTCCCTGCGCACCACTCGCCGCCCGGCTCCCCCTCCCCGTGGGGACCAGGCCGAGCGCCCTCCTCCCGAGGCCCGTGAGTGGGCCCTGGCCTCCTAAATGGCAAACATGTTTACCGGCTAAAAATACCCGCTGCCGAGGCCCTGCCAGCCCGGCCGGGTCAGGTCCAGTTACCCCGTAGGGTCTGCGTGGGGGAGGGGAGGGGAGCGCAGGGGCGGGAGGAGCAGCCGCGGGCGCCGTGGGGCACACACGCGTGTGGACGTGCAGACGTGCGGACAGGTACAGACACGCACTGCGGACCGGCCTGCAGACGGGTAGAGACATGCAGAGACCCGACGCGGCCCAGCGGTAGCGGCGACTGACTCAGCGCAGGCGCGCCACGCGGACGGATGGCAGGACTCCCCAAGGCTGCCTCTCCCCTTTTCGCTGCGTCTCCTAGCCCCCCATCGCTGAATGGGAGAGACAAGCGGTGGGCGCGCGTCCTGGGGCTGAAACAGCTAAAACTTCCAAATTTGGGACATATTTTTTAAAAAGCAAAAACCAAGAGCCAATCGTTTCCTCTACCGATGTTTTCCTACAACTTTTCTTTCTTCTTCGTTTCCTTCTTCTATTTTTTTCTGGTTTCTGAGGACCACTGTGTGGTCCAGGCCGGCCTTGAACTCTCTGTGCTGCTGGCAGGGAGCTGGCATTCAGTGTTAGGAGACCGAGAGTGAGTGGCCTGCGCTCCTACAGACCAGGCATGCCCGCTGACTTTCTAACGGTAAAATCAAAGGCTCCCTCGAGCTCCGGGGGTTTTTGTTTGTTTTGTTTTGTTTTGTTTTGTTTTGTTTTTAAATGTTATGGGCTGAACTTGGTAGTGCACGCCTGTAATTCTCGCCAGCCCTTGGAGGCTGAGACAGGAGGATCACCTGTGAGTTCAAGCCAGCCTGAAGTACATATGGAGACCCCGTCTCAAAAAGCAAAAAAAGAAAAAAGTCAGTGCCAAGAGCCAAACCCCAAGGCCTCTCCAAAGCTAAGCAGCGCCCAGCCAGCCACTGCCCCACACCCAAGCGCTTGGAATTTAAACAACACAGGGGCCGAGGCACAGACAGAGGCAGCGGGAGAGCCCCTCCCCCACGACCCCATGCCTCCCTCACGGAAAGAATCCCTGTCCTGTTAGGACAGAAGTTGTTCTACATCTAGGTTTTTGGAGACAGCAGGCCACAGCGGCTCACTGCGGCTGAGAAGGGCCAGGAGGGCGGTGGGTCGGAAGGGAAGAAGGGAGACTGTCGCGGGCAGCGGAATCACTCTCATGGGGCCAGAGCACAGAGCAGAGGCTGCGTCCACCCCCCACTGCAGCTCACCCCGGACACCCTCGGGGCCACAGGGGAGGAAGCGGAGGCCGGTTCCCTGCAGGTCACTGCAGGTCGCCACAGGTGCGAGGGGGGCAGCCGGCTGGGAGTGGAAACACACGCACACACACACACACACATACACACGCAGGGCAGACGTTTCTCCACTCCTCCCCTTCTGCCCAGGGCTGTGGCCTCCACCTCCGAGCCCCCCAGGGCTCCTGGTAGTGAGTGCAGAGGGTTTTCCTGTTGGCTTATTCATCTCTTGTGGGGGTGAGGGGAGAGTCTCAGAGAGGGTGAGCGACTTGCCCAAGTCACACAGCAGCTAGGAGTCAGTGTCATCACTACAACAGGCAGTACCTGTGTGTGTGTACCTGTGTGTGTCTGTGTCTGTGTCTGTGTGTGTCTGTATCTGTGTGTACCTGTGTCTGTGTGTACCTGTGTGTGTCTGTGTCTGTGTCTGTGTGTGTCTGTATCTGTGTGTACCTGTGTGTGTCTGTTTCTGTGTGTCTGTGTCTGTGTGTGTCTGTGTCTGTGTGTACCTGTGTGTGTCTGTGTCTATGTCTGTGTGTGTCTGTGTCTGTGTGTACCTGTGTCTGTGTGTGTCTGTTTCTGTGTGTCTGTCTCTGTGTGTGTCTGTGTCTGTGTGTACCTGTGTGTGTCTGTGTCTGTGTCTGTGTGTGTCTGTGTCTGTGTGTACCTGTGTCTGTGTGTACCTGTGTGTGTCTGTGTCTGTGTGTGTCTGTGTGTGTGTGTGTCTGTGTATGTCTGTGTGTGTCTGTGTCTGTGTATGTCTGTGTGTCTGTGTGTACGTGTGTGTTTCTGTGTGTGTCTGTGTCTGTATCTGTGTGTGTCTGTGTCTGTGTGTACCTGTGTGTGTGTGTGTCTGTGTCTGTGTGTGTCTGTGTCTGTGTGTGTCTGTGTGTGTCTGTGTGTGTGTGTGTGTGTGTGTGTGTGTGTGTGTGTGTGTGTGTCTGTGTGTGTGTGTGTCTGTGTCTGTGTGTGTCTGTGTCTGTGTGTACCTGTGTGTGTATCTGTGTTTGTCTGTGTCTGTTTCTGTGTGTGTCTGTGTCTGTGTGTACCTGTGTGTGTGTGTATCTGTGTCTGTCTGTGTGTGTCTGTGTCTGTGTACCTGTGTGCCTGTGTCTGTGTGTCTCTGTGAGTTTGTGCGTCTGTGTGTCTGTATCTGTGTGGTGTGTCTGTGTGTATCTGTGTTTATGTCTGTGTCTGTGTATCTGTGTGTGTGTGGTGTGTCTGTGTGTATTTGTGTGTGTGTCTGTGTATTTCTGTCTGTCTTTGTGTGTCTCTGTGTGTGTGGTGTGTCTGTGTGTGTGTCTGTGTCTGTATATCTGTGTCTGTGTGTGCCTGTGTCTGTGTGTCTCTGTGTCTGTGTGCATCTGTGAGTTTGTGCGTCTGTGTGTATTTCTGTGTGTGTGTGTGTCTGTGTGTGTGTGGTATGTCTGTGTCTGTGTGTATCTGTATTTGTGTGTGTGTCTGTGTATCTGTCTTTGTGTGTCTGTGTGTGTGTGGTGTCTGTGTCTGTGTGTATCTGTGTGTGTGTGTGTGTGTATTTCTGTGGCTGTGTGTCTGTCTTTGTGTGTCTGTGTGTATGTCTGTGTGTCTGTCTGTGTGCACCCATGTGCTCTACCCAGTAGACAGCAGTCAGGGTTTATTGCATTCACTGAGTGATTTTTGATTTTGTGATGCTGGCACCCAAACCCTCACACATGCATGGTACATGTGTTCTCCCACTGCTGCACATCCAGCCACCAAGAGCAGATTCTTTTTAATTCAGAGCCTTTGTACCTGCCCCTTCTTATTTATTTTTTATTTTATTATTATTTTTTATTTACTTATTTTTGGGGGGGCACCGGGGATTGAACTCACAACCTTGCGCCTGCTAGGGCAAGCGCTTAAGCCACTGAGCCAAACTCCCAGCCCTGGTTTTTTGAGGCAGGGTCGCACTATGTAGCTCAGGCCGGCCTTGCACTCACGTTGTAGCCCAAGACGGCCTCAAACTCACAACTCTCCTCCTACCTCAGCCTCCCAAGTGCTGGGATTAAAGGCGTGCGCCACCACGCCCGGCCCTTTATTTTTTATTTTGAGACAGGGTCTAAGTCACTAAGTTGCCCGGGCTGGGCTTGAACTTGTGATCTTCCTGCTGCAGCCTCCCAGAGTGCTGGGATTACGGGTGTGTGTCACCACCATCAGCCGGGAGCAGTTTTAAGAGAATGAATGAACACCAGGTATAACTGGCCCCAGAGGTCTTGCTCTTTCCAGGGAGCTTGCAGGCCACTGCCACGGCTTCTGGGCTCCCAGCCCCAGAGGGCAACTCCTGTACTTGTGAGCCACTGCACGCACACACATGTACAGACACGTGCACACACAAAGCTCACACGCAGCCGGGCGTGGTGGCGCATGCCTTTAATCCCAGCACTCTGGAGGCTGAGGTAGGAGGAGCGTTGTGAGTTCGAGGCCGGCTTGGGCTACAAGGTGAGCGCCAGGCCGACCTGAGCTACATAGTGCTACTCTGCCTCAAAAAACTAGGGCTGGGAGTTTGGCTCAGCAGCTTAAGCGCCTGTCTGGCAGGCGTGAGGCTGTGAGTTCGATCCCCAGTGCTACAAAAAAAAAATTAAAAATAAAACAAAGCTCACACACTTGTGCACACAGATATGCACACATGCACATAGTTTAAAAGACACGTCTGTCCTAGCACAGTGAAGAAAGCCTGTGTCCACAGGCTCCACATTCTGTGGCTCTGTCTAAATAGGGCTCTCCTCAGGCCCCTGCCCTCAGGCTGGCCCTCGCACATTCCAGGTGTCCCCACGAGGTCCTGCGAGTGCTGCGTGTCGTCACTGTGGGGATGGCCCAGCTTCCCTGGGAGTGACGCTCCCTCTGGGGTTCCCTGAAATGCGGGGGTGTGTGTGAGCTGAACCTTGAGCTCCTGTGTTGCTAGGCGACAGCCTCTGTTTGCTTCTATTATGCCTGTTTCCATGGTAACCACAGGGGGAGCTCCTGGGCAGGTCCCTGGCCAGGGGATTCCCCTTCCCTCCTGCTGCTGGTCCCCTCCTCTGAAATCTGCTGGGAGGAGGGCAGGCTGACAGCTCAGCGGTAATCTCTGTTTGAAGTGTGGCCCTGACAGGAAGCAGGGTGAGCAGCCTGCGTGTGGTCTCTAGAATCAGCTTTTCCCCAGGAACAGCCTTCTTCGTGCCTGCTCCAAAATCCAAAAATGACTCTTCTCAGCGCTGCATCCGTCCCGTTCCCCAGCCAGACAGCAGACTCCTGGGCGACTCAGGAACCCACGTCGACACCAAACCTTTCTCCAGCTCCAAACTCTTCACCCTAACCAATACCAGGAGCCAAATAAAAACATCCTTGCCAGCTCTGTGCCACCAGCAGCCTGGATCAGACCTCCAGGTGACTAGCTGCAAAACTGTCACACGGGCTCCCCAGGCTCGGCACAGCCCAGGCGGAAACTGGTGCAGACCCACAGCTGGAAAGACCATCGTGGCGGGGGAGTGGGAAGGAAAAGCGTGCAGAGGCAGGGCAGGTAGCCCAGCAGGGGGCATGGGTGCTGTGGGGCCCAAAGGAGCGATATGCACCCTAGACTGGAAGAAAGAAGGACCAGGAGGGACCGCAGGGCTGGGAAGAGGGAGGGCAGGAGGGAGGGGAGATACAAGCGCATAGGGCGGGCCGCGCTGGAAACCAGACCGCGGGAGGGCGCTGGAGTGGACGGCACAGCCGCACCCAGCCAGCTCTCCCCCAGGACAGTGGCCTCCACCCGCTCTGTGGAATCTGCCTTCCTGCTGTCCCATCCACTTCCTCTGCCCGCCCCAGGCTCCTGGGAAGGGAGACTGCCTGGGTTCCCCGCCCTCTTCGGCCCAGCCAAGGAGAGCAGGCTGGGCGGGAAGGAAGGGCCAGGGCTGCCGAGCCTGAGTCACTGCATTGCTGAGTTCCCGTCCTGAGCCCCACCTGGGCTGCACCTCTGCCCACCCCGGCTGGCGTTGCTGCAGCCCCCACTGCCCCTCATGCCGCCCCAGGCTGGGAGTCTTCAGGTGCCCCCCGCACTCCCCAAGCCCCAGATCTTCTGGTCTAGGGGTGACGGTGACTGTGTGGCAGCCAGAACACAGGAGCAGGACGCACCCTTGGTCCCATCCTGTTTCCTGTGTTCACAGGTGAAATACCGGACGTGGGTGGCCTGATGGCCCCTGCCAGGTACATTCTGTGGGGCTGAGTTAGGACATGGGGAGTGGGGAAAGGGTAATCCCTGTCCCACAGTAGGAGTGAGGCCAAACCCCAGTGACTCATCTCCACCAGTGGGATGCGGCATCTTGAAGCAGTGACAGCCAGGGTCTGCTAGCTGACCACCCCCACTGCCACTGGCCAAGTTCCGGGCCCAGGGAGCCCACTTCCCAGGATGCAGCCCTGCGTCCATGTGTTCTCCCTGGCCTGCTCCGCCACTCACTCCCCCGCCAGCCTTGGCAGCTTCAGTGCCCTCGGCCCCAGCCCTGCCCTGCCCCGTCCTCCACCGGCAGAGCCAGCCAGGCTGCAAAGGGCTGAGGCAGCAGAGGCCTCCCCAGGACGACAGCCGAGGCGGGGAGGGGCTGGAGGGAAGCACATTCCAGAGAGCCCAGGGGACACTGCCAAGCCTGACAGCAGCCGGCTCCCTGCCCCGCCCAGGCCATTGTGTAAAAAAGGGAAAGTCAACAGGTCCGGCTGCCCTCGGGATCCAGAGGAAACTAGGAAAACAAAGAGGGCCATGGCACGGGGCGTGGGGCGTGGGGCACCGGGCATGGGCCGTGGGCTGTGGGGCACAAGGCTTGGGGGTTGGGGCGGGGCAGGCCAAGGCCACACCTGCTCAGGCCTGCTGCTGTCCAGGAGAAATTCCAGAGGAGCTCGCGCCGCACCCAGCCAGTGACCCTTCCCGCCACCCCTGGGTGCTCAGGCCCTCGGACATCCCAGGAATTCCACTGGAGTAAGATGACGGGCACCCGGGAGCCACGCCAAAAGGATCAGAGCAGAGTGACAGAGCAGGTGGCTGCTTCTCTAACCTTTCAGGACCCTTAGAGGAACAGGGTGGGGCACCAGAACCACAGCCCCGCACGAACCGAGACACCCGTGCCACCAAGGCCCGGTGGCAGAGGTGACGGGGCAGGGCCCCCAGCGGCACCCTCCCCACTCCTCAAGGGGAGGTGGCACCATGCGGCAGGCAGCAGCTGGCGGACGGGTCTCACAGAGACAGCAGCAGCTGCCTGGCTCTGGCTCAGGACAGGACACGAGAAGATAACCGCGGTCTTTCTTGGAAGAACTTTAAAGACTTCTTTTTAATAAGTGACAAGCAGATTACCAACGAAGCTGAAATAAATAGCCGCCAGCACCCGCCGGTCTACAGCTGAACCAGGCCTGGTCTGGCGCTCTCCCGGGCTCGGCTGGGACCCGCCTGCAGCTGCCGCCCAGCCCCAGGCTCCCCTCTGGAGGCCCTGAGCCCGCCCAGCAAGCCCGAAGTGCACTCCTCCTTCCCTCATTCCGCTGGTTTCCCGAGATCACGGTGTCCTCGGCGCCTGGCCCGCCGCCAGCGCCCCTCCCCTTCCGGTCCGGCCTGGCCTCGCCGGTCAGCCCTGCACCGCCCTGAACCGTGGGCGCGGGCCTGGGCCCTGTGCGCTACTGCACACGCTCCCGCAGCGCGCGGGGAAAACTGCCCAGCAACTGGAGACGTCTGCTGGTGCGGGCACCGATTGGCTGCTCAGCCCGGGAGGGGCGGGGCCTGGAGCGAGGTGGCTGGGCCGGTAACTCAGGTTCGAGGCTTGTGGGGCCGAACCGAGTCCAGATGTGCTTCCCCTTCCCGCGCCGCATCGGCCGCTGCACTCAAGCTGAGCAGGCGAGGGCTCCAGCCCAGCCCCCTAGCTCGGGGTGCTGCCTTCCAGCCTCCTGGGCCAAGGCAGCGGGATCCGTACTCAACACCTTCCTTCCCCGGCCCGACCCGGCCCGGCCCCAAACTAAATCTTGCACAAGTCTCCTCTGCCCATAGCTGCAGCTCCCGGGGATGGGGTGAAGATTGCACAAGAAGGGGTGCAGTGGGAAACGGAATCCAGGCGCCCAACAGGTTCGGCGAGGTTGGCAGAAAGCCGAAGCTCCAGCTCAAGCAAGATCCCGCTGGACGCGGCCCAAGGGGAGCAAAAACCAGCCCATCCCCTTGGTGGAGTCCAGGCCACAACTGCCTGTCGGCCACAGCTCCCTGCCCCTCGCCGGGGCTGTCAAGCGGCCAGCTTCCGGCCTGGACTTGGGTCGCGATGGGAAAGACAATTCCATTTTCAGCGGAGGTGGAAGACCATCCTGTTTCTACATCAGCTTCAACCATGAATGGAGCTTGTGTGCAGCACGAGGCACGTGACCCAGGGCTCTCCTGCCACTGCGCTACCCTGACCGGTTTGGATGACAGGGCTTCCCAAAACTGCTAAGCTGTCCTTGAACTTGCTATCTTCCTGTCTCAGCCTGCAGAGTGGCTGGAATTACAGACACATACCCTCCTGTCTGGCTCTTCCCAGATTTTTTTTTTTTGGTACCGGGAATCGAACTCACAACTTTGCCCTTGCCAGGCAGGCACTGTGCTGTAAGCTACACCCCCCGCCCTCTTTCCAGATTTTAACTCAAGCCGTTAGATTTACAGGGAGACCTTTGGTGCTTTCTTGGGAAAGACAAGGTCAAGAATCTCTTCAAAAGGATATAAAATAAACTGAAAACCATGAACCTTGGCCTGGGGAGAGCACCAGGTGAGTTACAAGCCCCCACACCCAGGCCAGGGAACTCCACAGGTGACACCGCAGGCACCTGCGGTCTGAGCACCTGTTCCTTCCTCGGTGGACACGGACCCCAGCACTGACCCACAGCAGAGCAGGGTCCACAAGCCCCAAACACCGACAGCTGCTCACCCCTTGCGACAGGCCCTCCCCACCCAGCCCTATAACACGGCTCAGCTGGCAGGCAGCACCCTCTGCGGCCCTGCTCCTCAAACTGCAGTGTAGCTGCCTAGCCCGACCGGGCACATCTGCCATCGAGAGCTGAAGCAGGGGGCGTGCAGATGTGCTACTTACTTCAGGGACTCGGGCGTGGAGGATGCAGGGCTCCTGGGACCAATACCCAGCCCTGACCTAGGTCAGCTCCCTGTGCTACAGGACTCCCTCCCCGCCCTGGGGAGAGCCAAGCTCCCGCCCCACAGCTCTGGGGTCCCGAGGCACCACCCTCCCAGCCTTCCTGAAGGAGGTGCCACACAGGAGGCTGCAGGACGCCCCGCAGGACCGCCCCACACAGAAGGCGGATGGCCAGAGGTTCAATGTTCAGTTTCCTTTAATGACCCCACCTCCCCGAGGGGCAGAGCAGGCAGCTGGGCGACGGCAGCGATGGTCACTTGAAGATCTTGCCCTGATTGAAAGCTTTGCCCACGTGCTGGAAGGCCCCCTCCCAGGAGAAGTACTCTCGGACCAGGGTCTGCGTCTCCTCGGTGCTGGGGTCCAGCTTGCGCCATGTGTACGATTCATAGTCCACCTGCCAGTCGGGACTCAGCTGGGGGAGGCAGCAGACAGTGGTCAGGGTTGTCTTGTCGCCCCCACCTCACCCCGCCCTGCCCCGCGCCACGACAGACCCCACCTCACCGGAAAGGCCAGTTCCTGGCCCCGGAAGACCCAGACCCCTGAGATGGAGCTGCTGTTGTTGGTGCCGAAGAGGATGACACTGGCAAAGGCGTTCTTCCGCAGCTTGTCCAGCCGCTGGAACATTCCTGAGGCAAGGGACACCAGTGTGGGACCCCAGCCCTGGCTGTGGCCCCCCTACCCCAGCCGCCACCCTTCTCACCAGTGATGAGGTTGCAGCTCATGAAGGTCTGGGTGAGCTCCTCCGGGAAGCGGTACTCGGCGAACCACAGGGACCAGCCATCCTTATCGAAGTGCTCCCAGAAGTATGGCAGTGCCACAGACAGAGTGTCCTCGTTGGAGTATTTGCGCTTAAACTCGTCCAACACGAAGGTGCTGAGAGGAAGAAGGTGCATCACGGGGGTCCAGAGCCCTCCGCTTCCCCGACAGATCCGGGTAGGCACCAGGTGGTGTACTGCTACCAGGGGCCACCCTCTGCAGCCCGCTGCTGCCCCCAGCTGGACACCCGGAGCCACAGCCGGGGCGCTCCCAGCCTGTTTCCTCATGGCCCCGAGCCAGCGCACTGGAGGAGCGGCCCTCCTGTGGCCACGGTGGGCTTTTTCCCCTACTCTGCAAACACACGCTGCCCAAGGACACTTCCTGTGTCAGGGACAGGAGCACTAGGTTTTCTCTTTTCTCTCTGAAGTCCTGGGGCTTGAACACAGAAACAAGCTTCCCATGGAGCTGCATCCCCGGAAGAGCTGTGCCAAGCCTCCAGGCTAGGTCTGAAGTTGGGTTCTGCCTCAGCCTCCCTACACCTAGCTAACATTTCACGTTCCCATGTCCCCTCGGGCTTTCGAGTTTCTGAGAACGCAGTCTAACTGTAGCTTTGCGACTGACAGCTGCTATGCCTCGGCAGACCCGGGAAACTATCGTCTGCCTCGGGCCGAGCCGCTGCCTCACCAGCACAAACGCAAACAGGGAAGCAGCCCAGTGCCTGTCTACTCACTCTCGCACGGGAGAGATCAGGGCCCTGCACACCTGTCACTCCAGTCAGCACAGACATGGAGGCGCTGAGCCGGACGTCAGGGCTCGGGAATCACAGGCCCCCCATGCCAACAACCTGGGGAATGAATGGACAGGTGTGCTGCCCACACACCGTGGGGTACTACTCTGCAGTGAAAAGGGTGTGTCTGACACCCTTGTAGAAAAACAGATGCACCCTGAAAACATAATGTTAAGTGAAATAAACACACAAGCTTGAACAAATATTGCATGGTTTCCCCACCTGAGAAATCCAAAGTGCAAAGAAAAATAAAGAACAAAATAAAAGATCAATAAAAAGAAACTAGAAGATGAACCTTTGTAGATGCTAAGAGGACCAAGAGATGGCAGGTGGGAGGAGGGGGAGGTACAGCGAGGCCCCTCGGTGACTGGATGACGATGACCGCGACCGTGACCGCAACCACTGTACACCAGACAGGAGCTGTGAGAAGGGAACTGAGGAAGGCGGGGAGACGAGAGGGGAGGCAGGCGGGATGACAGGACTCTGCTCACTGTGGGGACGGCAACCACCACACACTGCACGTACACAGATAAAGACGTCAGAGCCTCAGGCGAGCCGGGCCGTGGCACAGGCCTGGAACCCAGGATTCTGGGAGGCTGAGGCAAGAGGAATGCAGGCATGAGCCTGGCATGAACGATTTAGCAACTGAGCGAGACCCTGCCTTGATCCAACCCTAGGTACAAGAATTAATATTCCTAACTTTTAATATCCAAAGGAAAACACAAGTCCTGGGAGAAAGCACTTTCGGCATCTTGACAACCAAAACAAATAGGTATCAGAAAATATCCCAAGGCACGCAGCAAACACAGCTTAATAGTTGCAGCTCCTTGAGAGGCTGAGACAGGAAACCTGCTCGACCCAGAAGTGTGAGGCCAGCTTGGAAAACAGAGCAAAGCCTTGGAAAGAAGTTTTAATCTGTGGCCCAATTTATTTTTCCACCCAGGATACAGACGTATGGTGCAGCCTGTGAAAATCATCACCCACGCTACAACAGCCCTGGCGTGGTCCTCACTGCCCAGCCGTCCCTGCAGGCTTCGTGCTGGGCACTGCAGGGAAGGAGGATGAGGGTCCCAGGTTCCAAACCCAGCACCTACGAATGAACAGACACCGCCCAGCACCACACGAGGAGCACCCCAGGAATGGCTCCAATTCCCAGTGCCAGGAGAAACCATGACAAGACGGGACAGCCCCGATAGAGCCCCACACTGAGCCCACCCAATAGGCCCATGGTAGGTGAGTGGGCTCAGTCACAAGCAGACCACAGCACAGTCAGCAACCAGGCCAGACCCCACGCCCGCCTCCCATCAAGCCGACCTCCCTTCGCAGGTGCAGCAGTGCACACCTGTGACCGTCACTGCTCCAGAGGCCGAGGCAGGAGGATTCAAGGGGGCTGTTTGGGCCACACACCAAGACCCCAGAAAGCTGACATGGACTGGAGACGCCAAGCAGCCTCTCTCTCAGGAAGCTGCCTGGCCCACCCAGCAAGGGATGAGGCAAATACCCCACTCTGCCACCTGTACCTCCCTCCAAGGCCTCACTGCTGAGCCCTCAGGGTCATCTTAGGATCAAGCTGAGCCCCAGTTCCTGCCCTGCTGTTACCAACGTTCCCAAAGACCAGATGGACCCATAGCTGGCTTCCTACTTTCCTGATAACCACCTCATAAGGCTGCTTTATTTATTTAGCGGCACCGGGGATCAAACTCACAACTTTGCGCCTGCCAGACAGGCGCTTAAGCCACTGAGCCAAACTCCCAGCCCTGGTTTTTTGAGGCAGGGTCGCACTGTGTAGCTCAGGCCGGCCTTGCGCTCGAGTTGTAGCCCAAGCCGGCCTCGAACTCACAACGCTCCTCCTACCTCAGCCTCCCGAGTGCTGGGATTAAAGGCGTGCGCCACCACGCCCGGCTCTGGCTGCTTTGTTTTAAAAGCAAAGCAAGATCACCTTTTGATTCCCTAGAACCTAAACTTCCAGCACCGGTTGTCTGGTGCCTCACCTCTTGGGCAGGTGCGCAAAGGGGTCCTTGGCCTTGGGCTCAGCGGCCAGCGCCTGCTCACACTCGTCCAGCTCCTCCTCGGGAGCCGGGGCAGCTGCCTTCTTTTCCTCTTTCCGCTCAGCCTGGGGCTTCTGCTTTTCTTCCCGAGAGCCCCTCTCTTTCCGTGGGGTGTCCTTCTTGGGCTGGCTCTCTGCAAACTTCTTAGCTGGTGGACGAGAGAGGAGCAGATAACTGTCCCCTCCTCCGAGCACTGGCCACAGAGAAAGGGCAGCCCCCAGGCCACCAGTGCCTTGTTTTACCCACGAGCCTGGATTTCTCAGCACGATACCACAGGGGCACCCTATCCTGACAGGACACCAGGGGCTGGCAGCAAGTGGACACTCCACTTGAGGTGCTGTTCCCCTATCTCGACTCACCATCAAACTGGGCCATCTTCTCACAGAGCTTCACCTCCCCCAGGACTGCACGGAACTGTGGCTGGTTGATGCAGGTGAGGAACCAGCGGTTGGTGTTGGGAAAGGCCTGGCGGAAGGAAGGCTCCAAAACCTGCAGAAGTGCGGGCAGAGAAACAAAGTCAGGAGACAGCGGCCCGGCCTGGAGGAAGGCCAGCTCCGCCTCCACCCTGACTGTCCACAGCCTCCCTCCACACCAGCAGAAGCCGCACCGCGCCACCTTCGCTGCAGTGTTCACTACTCCCTGTTCCTTAGGCCCATCTCCCCTGGCAGTTCAGCCCACTGTAAGGGGCACACACATGCGCCCCAGCCCCCTGGAGCACTGGAAGTTCAAGCTTAGTCTGGGAAAATCGGCATAGGATGACCCTGCCTCAAAGTAAGAGGCCTGTGGATGCAGCTGAGCATAAAGGCCACAGGTTCAATCCCTGGTACCACCAGAGAGTTGGGACTAAACCAGGCGTGGTGACACAGCCTGCAAAGCCAAAGCTTGGGAAGTTAAGGTAAAAGGATCCCAACTTTGAGGCCAGTCTGGGCAACATATCAAGACCCTGCTTCAAAATAAACCAAAAAAGGAGCTGTAAAAGCACAGCACTTCTTAGGGTTTGGTAACGTAACTCAACAGCAATGCTTGCCTAGAATGCATAAGGACCTGAGTTTGACAAATAACACTACCTACCAAAACAGAGTACTTATTATGACAAGAAAGAGAAAAAAACAAAACAAAACACCATAACAGTTTTTTTTTTTTTTTTTGGCGCGGCACCGGGGATTGAACTCACAACCTCGCACCTGCCTGATAGGCGCATAAGCCGCTGAACCAAACTCGCGGTCCTGGTTTTTTGAGGCAGGGTGCGCACTGTGTAGCTCAGGCCGGCCTTGCGCTCACGTTGTAGCCCAAGCCGGCCTCGAGCTCACAGCGCTCCACCTACCTCAGCCTCCCGAGTGCTGGGATTAAAGGCGTGCGCCGCCACGCCCGGCCCAAAGCATTTACTAATCTATTTTCCTTTTTGTCCTTTTGAGACATGGCTCCACTTTGAAACTCAAGCAGGCCTTGAACTCACAGGAATCCTCCTGCCTCAGCCTCCCAAGTGTGGGGATTGCAGGTGTGCACCACAATGCCCACTATCAACTAATTTTCTACACTAACTAAGCTACACACAATCACCAAGTCCCTCAGAATCAGGCTGCGTGGCAACGGTAATCTCAGCATTCAAGAGAGAAGCAGGAAGATCACAAATTTAAGGCCAGCCTGGAATGCACAACGAGATCCAGTTTCAAAAAACAACATCCACACAGACACACAGAAGAAAATTCAGACTAGGGATGCAGCTCAGGGGCAGACACTTGCCTAGTGTGCACAAGGCCCTGGGTCCACTTCCCAGCACTACAAAAAACAAAAGCAAACCAACCAATCCACAAACCCCAAACAACACTCAGAAAGGAACAGCTAGGCAAGGTGGTATTGC
>RJWM01008889.1:23410-70709 GCA_004363535.1 Dasyprocta punctata
AAAAAAAAAAAAAAAAAAAAAAAAAAAAAAAAAAAAAAAAAAAAAAAAAAAAAAAAAAAAAAAAAAAAAAAAAAAAAAAAAAAAAAAAACCAGAGAAAGAAAACAAATAACAAACATTCATGAAATACATATTATAACCAACCTGGAGTATCGGCTGATCCCTCAGATTAACCTTGAGGAAGGTTACTCATTGCTCATTTAGGCTGAATAGGGAAAGGGCAGTATGAAAAGTTTTTTGACTAGTGGGCATGAAATCCAGGGTCTTTGCACTGAGTGACATCCCCAACCCTTTTCATTTTGAGACAGAATCTTGCAAAGTTGCCCAGGCAGGGCTCAAACTTGAGATCCTCCTGCCTCGGCCTCCCAGAATGCTGGGATTTTATTTTATTTATTTATTTATTTATTTTTTTGCGGCACCGGGGATCAAACTCACAACCTCGCACCTGCCAGACAGGCACTTAAGCCACTGAGCCAAACTCCCAGCCCTAGTTTTTTGAGGCAGGGTTGCACTATGTAGCTCAGGCCAGCCTTGCGCTCGCCTTGTAGCCCAAGCCGGCCTCGAACTCACAACGTTCCTCCTACCTCAGCCTCCCGAGTGCTGGGATTAAAGGCGTGCGCCACCATGCCCAGCTAATGCTTGAATTTTAGATGTGCACTATCACACCCAGTTGGTTATGAAGTACTTGAGTTTGCGTTCAACTCTAGCACTGAATAGCTACAATGCCGTGGGCAGGTTACACTTCTCCCACTCCACAACTGCTGTGTTCAGGTCAGTGTTTAGAGGACACCGGGTGGTACCCCTTGGCCCAGGGTCTGGCTGGCAGTAGGTGCTTTTACTGCTACATCACAGCACTACTGCAGACCAGAACAGGTCCAGAGCTGTCCACACAGTGTTCTTTTCTGACCCATAATATGCACAGTATGACCACCCTGGTTTTACAGGAGAGAAAATACGGACTAAAGGGGCTTGAACCCTTCTACCTCTATCAGCAGACCACCTATGTGAGACCCCGGCTGGAATCGCCCAAGGAGCTCATGCTGCAGCCCCACCTTCCCCGTCTCCCCAGGCAAGCCCGGTCTGGCTCTGGAGGACACTACAGCAGCCAGCACAAGTCAGAGGGCAGAACTCAACACTGGTCCTGGGCCTCCAGCAGGACAAACTGCTCCCTGTCACCTGGAGGACCCACCCATCCTGTCTGCTGTCCATGCAACCTGATCGCACCTGTTTGTAGAGCCACAGCAGGGTGCAGACAACAGTGATGTCAGCCAGTGTCACTCTCTCACCCACCAGAAAGGTCCTGGTCTTCAAGTGGGCATCCAACAGCCCCAGCACACGCTTTACCTCCTCCTTCGCGTTTTCAGTGGCCTGTTGATTCAAATCCCCCAACTCAGCAGCAGGCACCAAGCCCTCTGCAAACGAGGCTACAGTCCTGGACACCCCAAGCCTCTCAGTGGGGTCACAGCCTGGTACCACCCAAATGAACCACAAGGAAGCTGTCCATGTTAAGCTTCCTCCCAGCCAGTCTGGCTTTTCACCCCACCACAATGCTGGTCTCCCACTGGGAGAACTCAGAGATTCCTGGTATAGACACACCACCCACTCCCTCTGGTCCAACCACCCTACAGCAGAACTCACTCTGAACACCATGCCACCCCCCGCCCTGCCACCCCCACCCCCCGCACACGCCCCAGGAGCCAATCTTCTGGTAAGACAAGAACCCCAGCACCATCACTCGCCCCTCCACAAGTGCCCCACCACAGACACATCACTGCAAGGCCTATGAACTCGCCAACACCCCACTGACGCTGCACCCACTTTGCCCCAGGTTCCACAGCTCACCTGCTTGTTGTGGTGCATGATGCCCAAGGTGGGAAACACCCAGGTGCTGGCGGGAGGCACAATGTCGCTGTCAGCAAAGCTCACCCACTGCACCACCTGGGCAGCCACCTCTGGAGTTCTTCCCCGAAGCTCCTCGTTGCTCACTGCAGAAGCCAGGCGCAAAGGTCAAGACTTCGGGGTCCTACCAACACAGCCCCAAGCCCCAACAATTTCTCATTCACCAAAAGACCCTCATACTCTCCTACACCCCCACCAGTTCCCCCAAATTACCATAGTAAGCAATAGCATTGCTTTCAAACACACAGAACCCATCATCACCCTCAAATGCTGGAACCTGGGGACATAGCAAAGGAAGATAAAATTAGACACACAGGAACTTCTCGCTGGCCAATTGTAAGAACCAAAACATTGTAGGTACAAGTACTTATGTTGAGACTGACAGTCCTCTGTATCTAAGCTCAAAACACTCTCTGAATATTAGGAGCCAAAAATACTTCAATTGCTCGGTAACCTTTGCAGTGTCAATTCATACTATCTAAATAAAGCCCCTCAGTCAAATACACAGAAGGCCAGGATTCAAGTCTCACACCCACGTCTGCATCACTGCGAGTGGCCAGGAGCTGACACACACGCACCTGACCCCTCTCCTCTCAGCCTCCCCTCACTTAGTACCTAGCTCCCCTCACCCCTTGCGGTAAAAATCGCATTAACAGATGCTTGGTGGACTAGTGCTAATGACACTCACAAATGCAAATCTGACCTCTGAATTTTATGTAGTCGCTAAACATTATTATACAGATCTACAACGATCTCAGGCACAAACGTCCTCAGAATTTCTTCTGGAGTCTGAAAGGTGAAGTAACATGATAAACCTCCTTTCATCCTTTCATGTTACAGACGGAGGCCACCAGGGTGATGGAATCCTAAGAATCTGAGTTCTCAAGACTGAAAGTCCCCATCCAACTCTCTACTTACCTTGCCGGCAGGAAATTTACGGAGAAATTCAGGGGTGCGGTTGGTTTGGCCAAAGTGGAAGTGGGGTGGTGCGGAGAGCACGCGAATCTGAGCCCCGCTGTACTGAGCAGCGATGAGCGCCTTAAAGGCCCTCCAGTTTTCAGGGTACGTGTACAGGGTCTGTGCGAGAAACACCAGGGGTCAGGCGGGCCCAGTCCTGAACGCCCCCGGGAGAGGCCCTCGAGACCCCATCAGCTCCAGGGTCTGCTCCCTGTGGACAGCCGGGTCCCTCGGTGTGTGTGCGCCCAGGGTAACCAGAGGCCCTGCAGCACCCAACGCTGCACTGCAAACCAGCTGCTAAATAAAGCTCGCTGCCACCCGACCTTCCCCGAGGACACCCCGGGCCCTCAAGTGCGTCTCCAAACACGGTAACTTCAGGCCGCACCGGACTCCCCTGCCTCCTCGCCGCGCCGCGTTTCATTCATTTCCCGGCGCCAGCGGCCACACACCGCCAGCCCCGCGCGCGGCACGAGCGGCGCCCGCGCCCCCTCCTCCGGAGGCCGAGGACCGCGTCTCCCTCCCGGCCAGCCCGCCGCGGGCCCCCTCCCGGTGCTGTCTCCTCCACAGCCGGCCAGCGGGCCCGCAGCCGCTGGCGGGACCTCCCCGTGAGACCGAGACCCCTGTCCCTGTCCGCGCCAATCGATCGCAGGAACGCAGCCTGCCTACCCAACGGGGTGGCTCTACGGGCGCCTGGCGGCGCGGACCCGACCTCCCCCTCCCCGGAGCCCCCGCTCTGGCCCAAGCCTCTGCCCTGCGGGCCTGAGCACCCTGCTTTCCGACACGGAGGACTGCAGACCCAGGCCAGCCCCCCCACTTGGCTGCAGAATGCCTCTGGTCCCGCCCGGCCCCTCTCAGTAACAGGATGGCGACGGATAGGGCGACCCGGCTCGTCGGAGCCGGCAAACTCACCCCAGCCGCCATGGTGATTCCGCAGAGAAAGGGGGTGGGGCTCTGGCGCTGCCGCAAAGTAAACCGGCAGGAGGGAGAGAGGGGAGAGCCGTGAGGAAACAGCAGCCGGAAAGCGAGGACGGCATAGAAGGCCTACGCACGACAGTTTCGTGTTCAATCGCGCTGCCTCAGAAAAAGGGGTGGGGCCTGGCGGCCTGCGCAGTGGAACCGTTGATTGGCCCGCCCCTGGTTGCAGCAGGCCAATTAGAGCCCCAACCGGAGGTGGGTGGTGCGGAGAACGGCGGAGAGCGTGAGAACCGGCCAGAAGGACCGCCCCCTAGCAGCTCCGGCGCCGGGAGGGAGGGACTGCCGCAGAGTTGGGAGGAAGGGGTACGAAGGGACCCCCGCGGAGTGGGGAGAGGGCCCCTCAAAGGGACGCACCGCCTGCCCTTGCTCCAAAACCGCAGGGAGGTCACCTCTGCCGCGTCTGCACCCCCGCTGGGCCCGCGGGGACCGCGCTCCCGTCTGAAAACCTCCCGAGCAGTGAGAAACCCATCTCTGCGCCCCCCACCCTCGCCGCCCCAGGTCGTTTCGCCACAGAGGCCGGGCCTGGGGAGGGGACAGAGGACACGGGGACACTGGTGTGGTTCTGCAGCTCATTGCTTTATTGCCTGGCGCAGCGCCTGGGGCACGAAGCCCTGTAGGAAGTGGTGCAACTCAGGGAACAGACCCTGCGCGTCCCGCAGCGGGGTGACCGTGAGCGTCCCCTCCGCCTCGGACACGCTAGCCATGAAGGCCACGAGAGGCTCAGCCCTCGCTGCCTCCTCCCCGCCGCCGCCGCCGCCGCCGGGTCTGGCCAGCTCCTGGGTCACTCGGGCCTCGATCGCCAGCCACTCAGTCCCTTTGTTGGCACCCTGGCCCCGCTGCCACTGCTGCTGCAGGCGCCGCCGGGCTCGCCGCCGCCCTTGCCACGTGCGGTGCCACAGTGCGCAGCGCCAGCTGGCGTGGCCCTGGCATACCTCGGTCGGCCCTGAGCGGCCCTGTCCCTCTCCAGGGCCCAGGCACCGGCCAGCCACCACCGGCGGGTCCCCTGGCTGTCCGGGGCTCCACATGCCCCAGTCTAGCCCCGCCTCGTCGGCTTCCACAACCATCTCCTCCTCTGCTTCTCGACCGAGCTCCCTCGCGCGTCCCCACGGCGCCTCATCCCCATCCCTGCTGCCCTCTCCGTGCCCATCTAGCTTCAGCCTTTTGCCAGCTCCTCCCTGGGCAGCCTCCTCCATCCCCGCTGCGGGCCTTGGCCTCTTTGTTCCCTGTTCTATCTGGCACCCCAGTGCATCCCGCAGCACCTGGACCAGAGCGGCAGCAAGCTGGGGGAAGGGCGCCTCGGGCAGGAGGATGGGAGTGGCTGCGAGCAGCGAGGCGGGGGAGCGTGGCTGCAGGAGCGGCAGCAGCCCCCAATCCCGGCCTCTGGCGGAGCGGCGCTGATACTGCAGGCTCCGGCAGTAACTGGCTGCAGCCCGGCAGCAGTTCTGCAGTCGCCGGGCCACGCAGCTGGTCACGTTAGCGGCCACGTTGTGACTCAGGTCAAAGGGGTCTTGGAGATTCAGGGGGCCCAGACGCAGGCCCTCCCATCTATCAGCTAGCTGGCTCCCAGCTACCAGCAGCGCCTGGCCCTCCCGTAGGGACAGCAGAGAGCCAGGAAGATCCCAGCAGGACACAGTGGAGAAGAACTGGGCCAGCAGGGAGCCTGGAGGGGGAAGCAGAACGGGGCAGGGGTACTTGGAAGCCCTTCTGTGGCAAGGCTGGCTCCATCCTGAGGCCTCTGCAGGCCCAAGGACAAGAGGCCACCCGTTCCCCTTGCTCTGCTCCAGGGCTGAGCTTGGCAGCCCCAGGGTTCTCTGGAAACCCACACTCCACTTGGGAGTGCGCTGAGTGGACATCTGACATTTTCCCCACCTCCACCCATCTGCGCCCACTGCCCTCTCACCCAGGGGCTCCACGTTGGTGCTGGGTTCCAGGCTGGAAGTGTCCCTGGGGAAACTGCAGTCCCAGCCGTCCACTTCCACTCGCTCCTCCTCACCTGGGAGAGCAGAGGAAGGGGGAGCTTGGAGGGAGAGAAGAAGGGTGTGAGCACAGACAGCATCCCAGGTGGCTGGCGTGTTCAGCAGTACCTGCTTTCTGGGTGAGCTGGGCCACTGTGGGCAACACGGGGGGGTCCCGGGTTTGCAGGAAGTAGACCACGAGCAGGGTCAGAGCGTAGTTGCTGAGGAGGGGACCACTTCCTGGGTAAGCAACCAAGAGTCGCATTAGAAGAGGACACCCACTGTACTGCTGTCTCCTTGCCCTCACCCCCAAACCCAGTGCCTTTTCCAGCCAAGCCAGTCCCTGTCCGCTCTCACCTGCCAACCCTCGGCCCTGCGCCCAGCAGCGGACAGTGTACACGAGGGGCCGCACGCGCCTGTCCAGCTCAGAGCACAAGCTCAGGAATCGGGAGTTGTGCAGGGCCAGCCTGGGGCAGAGGAGAGACAGCGTGTCAGACTCAGCAACCCTGGCCAGCACTCGCCCACCCACTCCATCCAGACTTAGAACAAGTGTGGAAATGCTGCTACAGCCAGGTTTTGAGAGAGAATGTCAAACGAGGCTGGTTGTAGCTTCGTGGTACAGCGCTTGCCTTGCATGTGCATGGCCCAGGGTTTAATCCCCAAAACAAAAAGGACAGAGGAGGGGGTGTCAGCTCAGTGGTGGACTGCTTCCCACCTTCTGTGAGGCCCTGGCAAGTCCCAGCACCACAAAAAAGACTCTGCTGTGTGTGACGGGACACACCTGTAATCCTAGCACACCTGGGAGTGGCACACCTGTAATCCTAGCACTCTGGGAGGCCAAGGCAGGAGAATCACAAGTTTCATCCTGGTCTAGGCAATTTAGCGAGCTGGTGAGACCCTGTCTCAAAAAGGGGTGGCTGAGTGTGAAGCCCTGGGTTCCATCTCCAGTGCCACCAGAGGAGGACAGCAAAAAGACTGCCTGGAGCCTGTACTATGCAACAGAACAAAGCCCGAACAGCAGGAAGAAGGAAGGAGGGACATGTTTGCATCTCATCTAGTATTTCCCAGATTGATGCAGCCACGGACTCGCACATGCTCCCTAGAACCAGCATTCCAAGGCGCACACATCCCATACAGCAAAGCTAGACAGCCGAGAGAGACACAAGCACCAGAGGGGTGACAGCCTCCCCTCCCGGACTCCTCCCCCTGGCACCCGCCAGGTACCGGTTACCGAGGGAGACGTCACCATGAAGCCCTGAGGGCCGATGGCAGAACTTCACCACGGGGCGCCGGGCCGAGGGCACACTGTGGACACGGTACACGCCAGGGACGCAGCGCCGTAGGATGGAGCCCACCAGCTCCAGCACGGCCGCTCCCTCTGGCTTCTCGCGCTCTGGGGCCTCTGCCAGGCCTGGGCCCTTCCCAGGGTCCCCCTCGCCCCTGTCCTCCTGCAGTGGCGAGGCTGGAGGCAGGGACTGCGGAGAGGCAAGGGTCTCAGAGGCCAGCGCGGAGTCTGGCGTCTGGGGTGCTCGGGAAGACAGGGTCTCAAAATCCAGTGCTTCAGAGTCCTGCGGAGATGCTGGGGACTGCGAGTACGCAGAGGAGGCTGGGGTGCAGGCTTGAGGATCCAGCGGGGAGGCGAGGGCAGAGTCCAAGCACGGAGACTCTGGTGCCTTTGAGACTGGCTGAGGATGGAAATGAGCCATGTGAGTCCTCTCCCACTGTCCCCAAGCCAGGGACAGCTGTGTCCCAGGGAGTTCGTTCCTGCCAGGCCCTGTTCTACAGGCTTTCCATACAGGAAATTCCTTCAATTCTTGCAGCAATCCTTGCTTAAAATCAAAATAATCTTTCAACTTCATAAAATAAATGTGCCAGCCAGGCACAGTGGCACTGGCCTGTGATCTCAGTACTCAGAATACTGAGCCAGGAGGCCAGCCTAGACTATACAGCAAGACCCCATCTCAAGCTTAATTTACTCCTACATTCTGCAACAGTGCCACTGACCTGACAAAAAATGATTCCAAGCTGGGCATGGTGGCGCATGCCTTTAATCCCAGCACTCGGGAGGCTGAGGTAGGAGGAGCATTGTTTATGGACTATAACTTCAGCGCAAGGCCGGCCTGAGCTACACAGTGCGACCCTGCCTCAAAAAACTAGGGCTGGGAGTTTGGCTCAGTGGCTTAAGCGCCTGTCTGGCAGGTGTGAGGCTGTGAGTTCAATCCCCGTGCTGCCAAAAAGAAAAAAAAGATTCCAGCTGGGTATGGTGGCACATGCCTTTGATCCCAGCACTCGGGAGGCTGACGGAAGAGGAGCATTGTGAGTTCGTAGCCTGGGCTACGTGAGCAAGGCCGACCTGAACTACATAGTGTGACCCTGCTTTGAAAAAAAATAGGGCCGGGAGTTTGGTTCGGTAGCTTAAGTGCCCACCTGGCAGGCGTGAGGTTGTGAGTTCGAGCCCTGGTACCGAAAAAAAAATAAAAAACAAAATGATTCCAGAAGACTAAAAGGTAACGCACAGTACACTGTCAGGACAGCTGACAGTGAACATGGGCTGCAGGCTGAGTCTGGAGCTACACATTGGTGCCCCTTTGTTCTTAAGTAAGGTGCCTTAAAATATCAAGGGGCAAAGGAGCACAATGTATATCACCTCCTCTTAAATGATTCTGAAAACGTAAATAGTAACATGTGTGGAGAAAGGGAAAGTAACAAACGCCTTCACAGATCATTTCCTGTGGAAGGGGGCAGCTAGCTCAGTGCAGAACTCTTGCCTAACAAGCACTCAACACTCGTTTCGTTTGGTCCCCAGCATTGCAAAGAGAACAGTGAAAGCCCCTTTGTGGCAGCCAGAGGTGGGAACTCTACTTACCTTCCACCCAACTCTCCTGAGAACCTGAAAAAGTCTTCTTTAAGGCTGAGGATGGTGGCACATGTCTATAATCCCAGTACTTGGGAGGCTGAGGCAGGAGGACTGCCACAAGTTCAAGGTCAGCCTAGTCTATGTAGTGAGTTCATGGCCAGCCTGAACTATATAGCACAACCCTGCCCCCCCAAAAAACAAATCTTCTTTATTATTATAATTTTTTTTTTTTTGGTCAGTACCAGGGATCAAACTCACAATCTCATGCCTGCCAGGCAGGCCAGGCTTGCTCACATTATAGCCCAAGCCAGCCTCGAACTCACAAGTCTTCTTTAAAAATAATACCCCTAGCCAGGTGTGGTGGCACATGCCTTTAATCCCAGAACTCGGGAGGGTGAGGTAGGAGGAGTGTTGTGAGTTCGAGGCCAGCTTGGGCTACAATGCAAGCTCAAGGCCGGCCTGAGCTACATAGTGCAACCCTGCCTCAAAAAACCAGGGCCAGGAGTTTGGCTCAGTGGCTTAAGCGCCTATCTGGCAGGCACGAGGTTGTGAGTTTGATCCCCAGTGCCGCAAAAAAAAAAAAAAATAATAATAATACCCTTAGCCAGGCCTAGTGGCACATGCCTATAATCCCAGCACTTGGGAGGCTGAGGCAGGAGGATCATTTCGAGTTCAAGACCAGCCTGGGCTATGAAGTTACTCAAAAAATAGGGCTGGGGATTTAGCTCAGTGGCAGAAGTGCCTGCCTCGCAGGTGAGAAGTTGTGAGTTCAATTCCCGGTACAAAAAATAATAATGATAATACCCTTTCCTATTTCAAAAGCACAAATTGTACATTGGACGTTAGAAAATACAGATAAATAGCTGGGCCTGGTAGCACAAGCCTGTAATACCAACACTCTGGGAAGCTGAGGCAGGAGAACTGCAAGTTCAACATCAGCTTGAACAGCTTTTGGCAAATCAACAAGACCATGTCTCAAAAAAATAACGGGGAGAAGCTGGGAATGTAGTTCAGTGTGAAAGCCCTGGGTTCAATCTCCAGTACCACAAAAGAAAGAAGAGAATAGATAAGCAAATAATCCCAGATTACTTAACCAATATCTTTCCTTCCCTGGTTTATATTGTTCTTATCATTTAACATTACAATATCATAGCATGTTCAATGCACTGCCTAGTATTGAGACTCAGTAATTCATGACTGATACAATTCCACCAAACGTAGATACATATATTCTTTTACAGATAATTTTTCACAAAATAATCTACACCCCATTTGAGAATCTTTCTTCCCATCAATCCACCGCCTGCCCCACGTCAGCCCATGGACACCTGACCACCACCTTGCACCCTTCTCCAGGGCCCACATCCCCAAGGTAGAACCAAGGCACAGGGGCGAGATGCTCGTCCACAGTTCCAGCCAGCTCCACACACTCACCTGGGGCTCCTCCAGCTCCCCCAGATCCAGGAAGAGGTCGAGATCACAGCCATGGACATCAAAGCTGTTTGTGGAGGAGCCAAAAGGGTGGACCACGCAACCTAGGGATCAGGAGAGCCAAGGTCAGGGACACCAGGAGGGGCCCAGGACGCGAGCGGAGGGTGGGCTGGCCTGCACTCACCAGGGAAGAACTCTGTAAAGACCTCCTGCATCAGGGCCACCACCAGGCGCCGCAGCTGCCGCTCGGCCTCAGACAGCTCCCGCAGGGCCACCAGTTTCAGCATCTGCCCGCCCACATCCGGAGCCTCAGCCAGGGTGCTGAGCAGCTGGTCGCTCTCGCTGGGGGCCACACCCCGGGGGCCCCTGGAGACTGGGCTCTGGAATGCTTTCTGCTCCCGAGGCCGCACGCGGAGGCGCTGTCCTCGAAGGCTGTGTCGGACCTGGGCCAGGGCAGCGTCCCGGGAGGCCACATCCCCCATCTCCACGATGGCAAACACCCCCTAGAAACCCACAGTGCCACGTGAGGGCTCTGAGCCTCGAATCTCCACCTTCTTACTGATGATTTTCCCCAAGGCAATGCCGTGGAGATTAAATGGGACAATGTAGATAAAATTCTTAGCACACAATTGGTGGACAGTAATTAATAAACACCTCAGCCAGACAAAGTGGCACAAGCCTGCAGTCCCAGCACTCAGGAGGCTGAGGGCAAGAGGATTGTCAATTCATGGCCAGCCTGGATTACACAGCAACTTCACGGCTGGCCTCAGCTACACAGTGAGATCCTGTCTCAAAAAACCAAGAGGAATAATAAAACACAACAAAGCAAAACATCATTCTTTGCAAATGAAGTAAATATGAGCCAAAATGGGGACATTGGGCTTTCTGAAGAAGCAACCTGGGGCAGACAATGCCAACCGCCCACCTATATATTCTCTTTCTCCCTGACAAAGAGAACCCCAGTTTTATTCAGAGGCAAAGTCCTGCACTGAAAAGACTTAATTTCCAAGGCTTGCCTCCAGTGGGGAGTAACCACGTGGTAGAGTTCTGGCCAATGAGAGAGAGGCCGAAGCCTGCCTAGTAGGCCTCTGGAAAGTGTTTTCCTTAGCTATGAAGAAGAGGGAAGGGAGTCAGACTCTGGCAGTCACTGGCCTTTCCCTCGCTGACTTTCACCTTGCCCATTTTTCCTGGAGCCATGGAAACAGCAGCATCACGAGTCGTGCTAAGAGCAACGTGCCAAAAGTGACTGAGGGAGAATGCAGCTGAACCCTGAGCTGCCTGTGCTGGGCTTCTTGTTAGATGGAAGAACACTGAACTTTATATGCAAACTGTTTGGCAGTCAGTCGCTAAATGGAAGCCCTAACCAAGTCAGACCCGACTCCACCCCCATACAAGCCCTGGCATGCTGAGGACATCTGGCCCTTCCCCGCAGTGCTGGGCCTGTGCTCGCCACGGCACTGCGTCTCCACCCCCAGTGGTGTTTGGGAGCCCCTGAGCCATACCTGAATGGCCCACATGCAGCCCCACAACCACAGTGTGACCCAGCCATAAAAAGCCACATGAATGAACTTGTGTCAAGGGACAGTTTAAAAAGTTCTACATGGAAGCAAGATAACTACCAAGAATGAGCTTGTTCCTGCCTAGCAAGCCTGAGGCCCTGAGTTCAATTCCGGATACCAAAAACAAACAAACAAACAAAGAAACCAGAATGAGCTTGTTTTCCTATCAGGATATTCCGACCAATAACCTCAAGTAGTTCTTGAAACAGTTCACAAACTGCCAACCATTTTATTAAGCAGTTTCTGGGCAGGTGTATCCTCCAATAGTATGTTTTTTTTTTTTGAGATAAGGTCTTGCTCTGTAGTCCAAGCTGGCCTTGGGCTCACAATGATCTTCCTGCCTCAGCCTCCCAAGTGCCAGGGTTACAGCTGTACACCACCATGCCCAGCATCTCCTGTAGTCTGTAAACTTCATGTAAGCAAGGATTCACCTATCTCCCTCACAACTTAGGATATGGTTCCAAAATTTAAATCAAAGGTAACCGTGAATAAACATGTGGCCAGCAAATAAAAGACAGTGAATAAATAAATAAATGACCAGTCTGTCAGCAATCACCTTGGGACTGGATAAAGCCCAATGGGGTGGGGGCAGTGTGAGCTTACAGAGCTTGACTATACCAAGTCCTGTGGTGTCCAGCAAGGCCGGACCACCGCTGGAGCCAGGCAGAACAGGCTGCTGCTTGCTCCCTCTTGTCCTGATTCACTCCTCATTCCAGGGCCACTCTACCTTGTCCTTGTCCATGACCACACTGGCTACAGGTCCAAATGCCTGGAAGTATTCAGACAGCTCTGAAGAATCCACATCCCTGGGAAACCCGCTGACAAACACACTCCGAAGTCCCTGGGCCTTTCTGGCGGCTCGCAGTTCTACCAGATGCCGGTGCTTTCGGCCTCCCAAATGGGCATCTAGGCTGGGTCCTGTGGAGACAAGACCAAGACAAAAACATCTAGGTCACTCTTTAGTGCACCCCACCACCATTCTGTATAATTAAAATACTACTGATCCTCCAAGTCACAAAAACGTAAACTTTGAAGCACCTTGAATACTGAAGCAGGAGGATCGCCATGAGTTCGAAGCCGGGGGGGCTACACAGTGAGTTCAAGACTAGCCTGAACTGCATAGTAAAACCCTGTCTCAAAAATAAAAGGCGGGGGGGAGGTGATGGGGATATAGCACAGCAGCATAACACCTGCCTGGCATGCACGAGGTCATGAGTCTGATCCCTGGTACCCAAAGGAAAAGAAAAAATAAAGTCCTGGTTCCTTCTACCCTTGATATTCTTGTGCATGGTCTACCATTTCCAGAATAGCACATTCTAAGTAGTTCTTTTCTTAAAGTTATTTTTATTTGACATTGGATCTAGTCACTAAGTTCCCCAGCCTGGGCTTGAACTGGTTCTCCTGCCACCTCAGCCTCCTTTCGTGCTGGGATTATGAGCATGTGCTGTGACCGTCAGCTACACACGAAGTCAGAGGCACTCTACCACTGATATACATCCCCAGGCCTTATTTTGTATTCTGAGAGAGTTCACTAAATTGTCCAGGCTGGCCTCAAATCTGTGATCCTTTTGCATCAGCCTCCCAAATAGCTGAGATTACAAACTTGTAAAGAGGCACCCAGCTCAAGTCCTTCTTAAATCATCCATATGTAGTAAATTGATAGGCATAGTGGCACATGCCTCAAACCCCAGCTACCTGAAGCCTGAAGCAGGATTGAAACTTTGAATTCAACCTGAGGAACATGGACTGTCTCAATAAAAAATTTCTTAGAAAGTCTGGGGATAGCTGGGCGTCATGGTGCGCGACTTTAATCCTAGCACTCGGGAGGCTGAGGTAGGAAGAGCGTTGTGAGTTCGAGGCCAGTTTGGGCTACAACGCAAGTGCAAGGCCAGCCTGAGCTACACAGTGCGACCCTGCCTCAAAAAACCAGGGCTGGGAGTTTGGCTCAGCGGCTTACGCGCCTGTCAGGCAGGTGCGAGGTTGTGAGTTCAATCCCCGGTGCTGCAAAAAAAAAAAAAAAAAAAAAAAAGGTCTGGGGATATACCTTAGTGGTACAACACTTGCCCAGTATGTACAAGGCCAAGAGTTCAATCACCAGTACCACACACAAAAAATAGACATATATTTGCTAGGAAGAACTACACATGCAGACTGTAAAGAAATCAACAGGTAACTTATCTAGCTCATACAGAGAACTCAGGACCTGGATAATTCTCTCTGATCAATGGGTATAGTATGGTGACTGCAAGCACAGGATCTAAATTGCTCTAAGTTCAAGCCCACCTCTATCAAGCGTTGTGAGAACTTGGGCAAGTTGTTTAACCTCTCTGGGCATCAGTTTTTTCAGATTTAAATGTAGGTAATCATAATACCTTTCACATAGTACAAATTTATATCAACTGGCAGTCTGGTACATGGTAAACGAGAACAGTTTCGCTGCTAGTATTATTTGTATTATCAGCCAGCTGCCTGGTGTCACCAAAGTATTTGTGGAGCCAATGAGCCTTCTGATTTCCAGCTTGCCCTACTAAACAAGCAGAAAAGAAAAAATGGAAGATCCTGTTTAGCGAAGATCGGGATTCCAGGTCTCAAAAGTGGAATCTGAGGTTTCGTGGAGCTCCTTGCGCTGCCCTATGAGGACCAAGTCCGCTTCCCAAAGTCATTCTCTCTCTGCTCCTTGCGGGCACCTTCTGCTCCTTGCTACACCGTCTCACCCATCCTGGCCTCTGGGGAGATCCTGCAAGGTTTCCCCACTCGGCCTTTCCTGCGATGCCACAGCTCTGTCTCCATCTAGATGGGGGCAACTGCATCTCCAAACCACCCCCAGCCCTCGGACCAGCAAAGCACCAGGCGCGGAACAGGGCCCACAGGAGAAGGTTACAGGGAAAATGGACCACGGAGCTTTGGTCGTGGGCATTCCGTACAGCGGAAAAGAGGGTGCCGGTGGCGGGACGTCCCCACTCCGCTGTCCCCTCCGATGTACAGTGAGAACGCAGATCAGCGGCCCCGCCAGGACTTCACACGAACTATGACCTACAAGCACCAGACGAACGCCCCCAACCACCCTCACTAGCCACCGCTTACGGTTGGCTGTAGTAACTTGGCAGAGGCAGCAGCGGAAACCCCCACGCGGAAGCGATTCGACATCCGAATCCAATGCCTCCATAGCGACTCCTGCGCAGACCAAAGGTAACCACCCCTGCCTCCGCCGGAACTCTCCTGTGCAGACCACTACGCTCTTGAAAGCGACTTCCGCCCGACCCACAGGAAGTGACGCAGGTCCGCCAATCGCAAGCATCGCCCACTCTCCCGGAAACTGAGGTCCCTCAACTCAGGGTTCCACTTGCGCCTATTACTCTCAACTCCCTAAGGTATACTTCTCGGAAGGCCCCACGGTTTTCCGGCTTTGATTGGTCCAAAGCATCGTGAATATTCATGAGGCTGCTACAGCGGTTCATTGGGGCGGGGCTAAAGCCTGCTCCTGGGTAGCCGGCCAGAGATGCCAGCTGAGCTGCCCTGCCCCGCGTCCCTGGATTGATTGCTGCCTCTTCGAGAAGCGCCCTGACTGCCAGCTGAGCCAAGGAGACCCAGGGGTGCAGGCCACAGCGGGATGGAGGGCGCAGGGTTCAGAGCTGCGCACCCCGCTAGCCTCCGTGGCTTGTGGCCCTGCGCTGAGGCCGACCGTGTGCAGCAGCAGGGCCCGAGGAGTGGACATTCTGGGCTTCTCCCCGAGGGCACCCACAGGCAGCAAAGGGCCTGCAGAACCTGAGTCGCACACCCCAGGATGTGACTGCGTACTCCACTGCCAGCATCCCAGTCCCGGGGAGACAGAGGCTAGCAGGCAGCCTTCCTGATAGCCAGCTCCCTCCACTGCAGTGAGGCCCTCAGGGCCCAGGTGACGTTTGGGCTGCACCACCCGAGAGTTGGGGGCAGCTTAGTCTCAGGCAAGTGGAGCCCAGCAGTGGCACATCCCTGGAACCCACCATTCTGGAAGGCTGAGGCAGGACCGCAAGTTTGTGCCCAGCCTGGACGATTTAGGAAGACCCAGTCTCCAAAACAGCTGAGGGCTGTAGCGCACTGTGAAAGCCCTAGCTTCAAAAAAAAAAAAAAAAAGAAAGAAAAAAAAAAAAAGGCAGTGAGGGCAGGGAGCAGGCCACCTCTCCCTGCCACACGGCTCACAATACCCCTCCCCGTGCATACTTTTCTTTACTCTGTCTTTATTCTCCCTGTCAAAGACACCCCCACCATACCCCACACCCATTCAGGGCAGAGAACAACTGAGCCAGGAGGGACTGAAGAAAACAGCTTTTTATTTGTTACTATAAGAACCAATTACAGAATCCGAGGTTAAAAAAACAGACAAAAGATCTTTATTTCTGAGAATTGGCATACAAAATGTGGAGGGGGGAGGGGAGAAAAGAAAGAGTGTGCGTGGGCTGGGGCTGCTGCCTGCTCAGGGGCCTCAAATACCAATTAGCAAAGTCCGGACACCGGACAGGAAGAGAAACCCCCCAATTAGGAAAAACAGAAAAGACATGGCAGTGCACGCCCCCCACCACCAGCCAGGTGCCATCACCTGACAGCTGTCACTCTTGCCCTCCCCATCCCCTTTCACAAAGGGAGGTAAAATTTTTAAAAAATTAAAAAACCCTCCCCTGAAACTGTCCAAGACAAGTGTGGAAGGAACCCTCCAGGGCAGGCCAGGTGTCCTCAAGTGCAAGCTCCACAGGCTGCCCAGGCACACCCAGGGAGAAGCAAGGAGGGGGCCCATTCCCCAGGTGGTAAGGCCATGGGCACCCAGCCCTGTGGTCCCGCCCACTCCAGAGCAGGAAGGTGTGGGTCCTGGGCTCCACCCCAGCTTCTTGGCCTTCGGAGCTCAGTCCTCCAGGACAATGGGTTCGCTGGTGCTGGCCGGACGTGAGGGTGCGGGCAGAGGGGCAGGGGGCCGCACAGACATCAGTGCTGGTTTCACCTTGAGGGGCAGGTTGGGCCTCCGGGCAGCCCGCCGCATCTCCAGGTGGGTTAGAGCCTTCCGTAAGGCCCTGCAGGGAAAGCAAGACAGAGAAGAGATAGAAAACCCTGACACCCCCAGGGGGCCTGCCACTCCACAGCAGTCAGCCACCGACAGCTCTACCTGGTATCCTTCGTGGCCACAAACACCACAGGATTGGGAGCATCTGCAGGGTTCAGTTTCTGACGTTTGGTTGCTGGCTGTGAGCCTGAGCGGATCCCTGAGGCCAGAGGCCTTCCATTGGCAGAGAAAGGGACCCCTGCCCCTGCCATCTGCAAGAGGACAAGGTAATCCAATGAGGGCCAACCAGGACTCCAGTTGGAATAAAAGCCCCCCCAGCCCAGCCCAGCCTCCTCCGTCAGCCAGCGCACCGTCTCATAGGCCCGCTTCACCACGATGCCTCCCAGGCCCCGGTTCTGGGTCAGCTGGTTTCGGTTGATTGGGGTCTTTGTGCCCCGAGGTGTTTTTGGTTTCAGAGGTGCCTGAGCCACTGTCAGGAGAAAAATAAAGTTTTCATACCTCCACTCTACACTTCCCCTTTCTTGGTTCCATCTCTTTTCCCTCAGCCAACAGTTTGCCTGGACACCCTCAAATGTATGGAAAAAGGGCCTGGAAGCGATGACCAGTGTTCACAATCTCATGTGCTTGAGGATACCCAGCAAGGCAAGAGCCGCAAGAAAACACCACCGGGCTGAAGACACAGCTCAGTGTTAGAGCACTTGCTAGGATGCAAATGTGTTGGGTTCAATCCAGCACCACCAAAAAACAAAAAAATAGCTGGGCACGGTGGCCCACGCCTGTATTCCCAGCACTCAGATGCTGAGGCACAAGGCCAGCCTGAACTACACAGTGAGAAACAAAAAGAAAACCAGCCCCACAGAAGCAGTTTAGCAGACTGAAATCTCTTTGGACTCAGGAAAAAGGAAGGCTCTTGAGAGAAATGAACTAGAAGAAAAAAAGAAACCACTGGAAGCCTGTCACCACCCAAACTGGCTGCCCATGCCATACCCAGGTCCTTCACAATCGTTGCCAGGGGCAGCCGCACCAGAGGGTGAATCTTCAGCGGCGTCTTGGCGGCCTTTGGAAGGCGGATGGAGCCTGGAGGAAAGGAAGCTTCTTAGGGGCTACACCAGCCAAGCTTCCTAAGTGCCAGGCCGGGCCCCACTTCCCACAGCTCCTGCAGCCCCCACCCACGCTGAGTCCTCACACTCTGCCTTGATGGCATTGGCATTGATGGGGGCATAGGGCCGCCGGGCCGCCCTCCTCGGCTGCAGCAGGTCCCTGCACATCCGCCGGGCAAGCCGGGTCAGCTTTGTGGTCTGAAGCAGGAATGTCTGCCTGTTCTTTGCCAGCAGCTTGGCCCGGTTGGCGCTGGTCGTATAGGGAGAGAGACTTTGGGCTTCAGGTCTAGACAAATGACCCCTTGAATGTGGCTCCTGGAGAAAGGGCACAGAGGACGGAGACTGCAGTGGCAACTGAGGCTCCCTTTTTGTGTGTGTGTGTGTGTGTGTGTGTGTGTGGCACCGGGAATTGAACTCACAACCTTGTGCCTGCCAGGCAGGCGCTCAAGCCACTGAGCCTGAC
Organism: Dasyprocta punctata; assembly: GCA_004363535.1. NCBI lineage: Eukaryota > Metazoa > Chordata > Mammalia > Rodentia > Dasyproctidae > Dasyprocta > Dasyprocta punctata. The sequence goes on from RJWM01008889.1 coordinate 41,637, forward strand.
TTCTGGCCCTAGTTTTGAGACAGGGTCTCACTACGTAGTTCAGGCCAGCCTTGTGCTCGCATTGTAGCCCAAGCCGGCCTCGAACTCACAATGCTCCTCCTACCTCAGCCTCCCAAGTGCTGGGATTAAAGGCGTGCGCCACCACGCCCGGTGAGGCTCCCTGCAGGGGACAACTTGTTTCTATCCGCTGACCTTTCTGAACCCCAACCTTCTAGCCACCCCTACACCTGCCTGGAGCAGGTACTCCGCTGTAGCTGGCGCTCACGTCAGCTCATGTTCTCCCCACTCTGATCCTTACTGTAGAGCCCCGAGCAGCACCCTCAAGCTGGGTTGGGGTCTTCAGTCCCCCATACTTCTTCCAGTAGATCCAACAGGAAGCACAGAGGCGGCACTGCATGTTGGGCGGGCCCCAGGCGTACCACTGGGCAGACTGCGTCGCTATGGGAAGACAGGTCTGTCAGTGAGAAACCTGTCCCAGAGACCCCTCCCCCCAGCCCCATGTCCTGCCCTGCAACTCACTGTGGCAGCTCTCACAGGTCAAACCCTTCTGAAATCCAGCTCCATTCATGCCAGGTTTTGAACCCATAGAAATGATCTGGTTAGGGTTTGGCTTAGTGCTAATGAAAAAAATGCAACAAACCAGTCAATAAAAAGAACTTTTTTCTCTTTAAATTCTCTTACAGACAGTCTCATTATATAGTCAGGCTGGCCTCGAACTCACTATGCAGTCCAGGCTGGCATCAAACTCACAGCAATCCTGCCTCAGTGTTGGGATTACAGGCGCACACAGCCAGCTTGGGAAAAGAACTCATTTCTAACTTTCCCTCCCAGCACTGGGGTCTGAACTGGGGCCTCACATGTGCAGTGTACCTCGCACGGATTCACCACCGAGCTGCACCCACTGCGCCCACCTCCACCACCTCACTCTGCTCCCCGCCACCCCATGGTACTGAGGAGGGCAGGGCTGGGGGAAGAGAGGAAGACCTGGCCGGCCGTCTCCCCTGCACAGGCACTCACTAGGTGGGGATGTAGACTTGCTTTAGTTTGCTGTCTGCTTCAGCAGCCTTCAATCTCTTCTGTAGGAAGAAAGAGGGAAGAGATCAGCCGGGCGAGGTGGCGCACGCCTTTAATCCCAGCACTCGGGAGGCTGAGGTAGGAGGAGCATTGTGAGTTCGAGGCCGGCTTGGGCTACAACGCAAGCAAGGCTGGGCTGAGCTACATAGTGCGACCCTGCCTCAAAAAACTAGGGCCAGGAGTTTGGCTCAGCGGCTTGAGCACCTGTCTGGCAGGTGTGAGGTTGAGTTTGACCCCTGGTGCCGTTAAAAAAACAAACAAACAAAAAAAAAAACAAAGAGGGGAGAGATCAGTGACTCCAGACAACCCCAACAGTCTTGGTCTGGCCACACAGCCTGACGCACCTGCTGAATGTACCGGTCTGTGGTCTTCCACATGTAGTAGAACTGGACTATGCTTGCAAGTGACTTCCAGGGCAGCTGAGCAGAACAGAGGACAGAAAAGTGAGGTGGCACCTGACCCTAGTCTCTGTTGCCTCCCCTCCAGTCCCATACACTTACAAAGTCCTGACGGATGTCATTAAAATCCTTCCCATACTTCTCCAGGGCCTCCTCGAACAGCATGGCCTCAGAAGCAGACCACTCCTCCATCTCATCTCGACACAGCACCGGGCCCCCCTGGGGCACCAGGGTAGACATGGCTTTAGCCAGGTCATAGCCGTTCCTCTGCAGTGTGTCCATGGCATGAAACTACAGAGGAGAGGAAGGAGGCAGCTGAGGACCTGGAGCCTCACGCACTCAGGGACACGCATCTCTCCCAAACCGGGCACTGCAGACCCCACAGCACCCCACACCCAGCTGTCCCAGAGGCTGCTCACCAGGGTGATGTCTCGGGAGGCGGCAGCTGCACTCATGTGCAGGCTCGGCTGCCGGATGGAGCTGCTGCAATCCAGGGCTCTCGCAAAGGTCCCCACAGCTCTGTGGGGAAGATCAGGAAGACAGGAAGAAAAGCGAGTGGGAGCAGTTTAAGGAGAAACAGCGCCAACTGCACACGTCTAGGATGGGCAGAACTCAGAGCCTCATCCACAGCTCCCCAGCCCTCTTCCCATCCACCCGCCCTCACCGGGCCACCACGAGGAACTGGTCAATCTGCCGGTCCGTGAGGGGGTTATCTGGGTCCCAGACCTTCATCTCCATCTTCTGCTGATTCCGATTGTCCAGTTCTCCTGAGGAGCAGGAAACAGCATCACCAGGAAGAGGAAAGAAAGACAAGCGGTGTTCAGTGCTCACACTGTCATTCTACCTTCCTCTCCACATGCACGCTACCAATCAGCTGCTGCAACTCTCAACAGCTTCCCAACTGTGCCACTTGCCCAACAGGTTTCTGAGGTTCCATCCTAGCAGGGGCACAGCACGGAAACTTGCAGACTTCCCTGAAGGATGGGGCATGCCAGCTACCCCGACCATGCCGCCAGAGTGCCCTGGGGGCCAGGCATGGTGGCCCACTCCTATAATTCCAGCACTCAGGAGGCTGAGACAGGAGGATCACTGCAAGTTTGACACCAGCCTGGGCTACAAAGTGAACCCAAGGCCAGTCTAAACTGCATAGCGAGACCCTGTCTCAAAAAGCCAGGCGTGGTTGCTGGAGCCACACGCCTTTAATCCCAGCACTCAGGAGGCTGTGGTAGGAGAAGCATTGTGAGCTCAAGGCCGGCTTGGGCTACAATGTGAGCACAAAGCCAGCCTGAGCTACATAGTGCGACTCTGCCTCAAAAAACTTGGGCCGGGAGTGTGGCTCAGTAGCCTAAGCCCCTGTCTGGTGGAAGCAAGGTTGTGAGTTCGATCCCCAGTGCCACAAAAACCAAACCAAACCAAACCAAAACAAAACAAAACAGAAGACAGAAAGAAAAAAAAAAAAAATGCCCTGGACATTAAGTAGCTGGGCAGCCGTATAACGTGTCCTGTTGCTTACCCTCTGCCAAGCGATCAGGAATCTCAGCTTGGTATTTGCAACCAACTCTGATCTCCCCTTGGTCAGCTAACAGTGTCTTCTGCACAGGGTCGAACACCAGCGAGTAAAAAAAACAGTCCTGGAGGGGGAAGAGATGAGGTGAGTAACGTGGCAGCATGTGCTGTGTAGGCGCCGGGCTGCCTTCAGGACTCCCAGCAGGGACTCTGCCAACACAACCTCCTTACTGCCCTGCTGTCCTCCCCCAGTGCCTCCTCACCTCCTTTTCCAAGTACTGGCTCAAGATATCTGTCTCATTCAGGAGGGTCACACTGCACTTCCCTCTGCAGGAGACAGGAGACTGGGTGAGCCTGGCCCCTCACCCCCACAGTGCACAGCCATCCGCCAGACGTCCTGCCCCAAGGGGTCCCCCACCTTATGTGGGTGGCTGGTAACGATTCGAACTGCCGGGACAGGAAAAGTTCCCGGTGCTTCAGCTGATGCCTCTGCTGCTCCGACACCCCTGGCTGCTTTGACTCCTCCTCGAACTCTCCTAGAATGAGAAGGAAGAAACCAAGTCAGAAGCTAACTGGGACAAAAAGGCAGCCTGGAGCAGGGTGTGGTGATGCACGCCTATAAACCCAGCACTCTGAGACTGAGGCAAAAGGATTGCCGGGGTTCAAGGCCAGCCTGAACTATATAGCGCGAATCTGTCTTCCCCACCCCTGTCCCCACCCCCACCCCGCACCCTCCCTAAAAAGGTGCCTTTTCCACTACTAGGGATTAAACTCAGCAGCTTAGCACTGACCTACAGCCCCAACCTATTTTTATTTATTTATTTATTTATTTTATTAAGACAGGGTCTTCCGAGCTTGCTAACTTGCCTGGCTGAGCTGGAACTTGTTATCCTCCTGCCTCAGCCTCCCCTCTTACCTCACAATTACTAACACTCAGGGAAGAGCTGTTAGTACCCAGAGCACCCCAGAAGTGCATCCCAGACCCAAGTACACTAATACCACCATACCAGACCCAGTAGCCTCAGCACATCTGGCTCTTTCTTGCTGAGCCAGCCTGAGCTCGTGAAAGCCAGCAAGATAAAAGGTCACACAAAGTTGTGTTTACCAGTTCCTCTTTTTGCATTTCAGAAGACTCTTTGCTCTAAACCATCACGTGTAACCCTAACTACCCCTCCCTTACTACCTGGCTAATAATAGTTTGTGGGGCTTTCAAGGACAGCACTGCTCAAGTCAGTGCCAACACCGTCCTGCCCAAGAGCTGCTTCACCCCGAAACCCTAGAGCAAAGGGTTAACCTGGCTGAGGGCCAACCTCAGTGGAGGGGAGAGCCTCAGCCCAGGCTCACTGGTGCATTGTTCCAACCTCAGGGAGCAGGGAGGGGGTGAGCTGGCTCCACCCAAGCTTGCGTGGAGCTTGTGCTGGTGCGGAAACCCTGTGCTAAAGAAGGGAACCACACCCCCCACATCCCCTCTGATTGGACAAGGCTAAGGTCAGCCCCTGCCAGATGGGGCTGGAAACCCCAAAGGGCCAGGGATGCATCTGGGTAAGGCTAGTTTATTAACCCCTTCCTGACCAAACCAGCCTGAAAGGAGGAAGAGGAAGGTGAAGAAAGCCAAAACAGGAAAGGATAAAAGTTAGTTAAAGCTAAAGGAAATTTTTAAGAGATGACTAGAGCTTAAAAAGAAAAAAACAGTCAGACGTGATGGCAGGTCTGAAATCCCAGCACTCAGAGGAGGTTGAAGCAGGAGGATCACTGCAGGTTCAAAGTCAGCCTGGGCTACAGTGAATTCAAGACCAGTCTAAACTACATAGGAAGACCCTGTCTCAAAAAAGAAAAAGGAAAAAAAAAGTAAATAAGGAAAAAAAAATGACATAAACTGGAGTTGAATGGGAAATAGAGATAAACAAGACAAAATGCAACAAAATTTTCCTGCCATCTTTCAATTTCCAGGTGTCTTTTCAATGTATTCTCTCCTCAAACACAAAACAATCCTACTCCCGCAAAGTGCAGTCTCCCCAGTACAATCTTCCTCTCCAGCTTGACCTTCTCACTGCCCTATCCCAATCCACCCAAAACTTTCCACCCAAGTATTCTGCTTCTCTAAAGCTCTTCCTCATCCCCTAAATCCATCCTTTCCAGGTGAGCGTGGTGGCACATGCCTGTAATCCTAGCACCCAAGAGGCTGAGGCAGGAGGATCGCCACAAGTTCCGCCACAAGTTCAAGGACAGTCTGGGGTACACAGCAAAACCCTGTCTCAAAAAAAAATAAGTAAATCCATCCCCTCTCTCTCTTTCTCTCTCACACATACGCACCCACAAAAACTGGCTCTATCACCATCTCGACACTCGGATTCCAACCCCAACATGTGAAAACAGGCCACCACCCCCAAACTCACATCTCTGCTCTGGGCAATGCTTCGAGGGCAACACCTGCAGAAACAAGTCCAGGCCCAGACTGTGGGCAAGGGGAAAACAGGGACGAAGATACTCACTGGCATTGCTATCAGCCAGGCTGTTGAGACTGCTTGAAATGTCCCTTCTCCGGAAAAGACAGACCACCTTTGCTTCCACGTTTCCATTTGCAGTCTGTGGGGGGGGGGGGGGGGGGACGAGACAGAGAATGCAGGTCATTGGTAAGTGGAAATACACAGAGTCTAACAGCCAAGGCGCACCTAAGCAGAAGAGCGCAAAAAACCACCAGAGGAGCCTTAGGCTCCAAACAGACTTCCAAGCCCCTTTCCTCTGCCCCAGGAGACAGTAAAGTTCCCACTGAGCTCGCGGACGCCTCTCCAGGACGCCGGGAATGAATGGTTATAATGAAGGTGTCAAACAGGGCCCTGCCCGTCACTTGGGCAGAGACCCCCAAGCGAGGCGCCCGCCCTAGGGAGCGGGGACCCGCCGGCCCACCTTGTTGAGCTCCTCGATCCGCCGCACCAAGTACGGGTTGCTGGAGGAGTTCTCGAAGTAGACGTAATCTGCGGTGGGAGGTGGGAGTCAGGGCAGGGTGCGAGCCCGGTAAGTGCGGGGCAGCCCGCCGCCAACTCAGACCCGGGCCGGCCCTCGGGGCGGCTGCGGGAGACGCAGATGCTGCCCCGGGCCCGCGCCCGCCCGCGCCCCGGTTCCGGTTCCGGTCTCGCGCCCGGCCCACGCGGCACCCGGCCTGCACTCACCCCCCACCCGGTACATGTTGGCCGCCATGCCTGCCGCCGCACAAAGGGCTCCGGCTCCGGGGCTGCGCTCACAGCCTCTGCGTCTCAACCGTAGCGGTTCATCCCGACGAGCGGCGCTGCTGCCCTCCCGCCCGTTGCCCTGGCTCCTTCCGGGCCGCGCGCGCGCCCGCGCACCGGGGCCGCCCGCGCCCGCGCGCGCCGCGACGTGAGCCTGCGCCGGGGCTGCGGGGAATCGCCAGCCGCCTCGGGCTCAGCGCCTTCCGGACGCCCGGCCGGCCGGAGAACAAGGCCCGCCGCTCGGCTCAGCTCGGCCCCTTCCGGAGCGGGCTCGGCTCCTTCCGGCCGTTTCCGCCGCAGCCCGGCCCCTCCCCGGAGCGGACTCGGCTGCTTCCAGTCGTTTCCGCCGCGGCTTGGCTCCTCCTACGGGGCGGGGCGGGGCGGGGCGGGGCGCGCCCTACTCTGCGCGGTAGCCCGCGTGAACCCCTACTGCAGCCCCTCGCCCTCGTCCCCCGGGTCCCGAGGCGCCCAGCCGCTCCCCACGAAGGCACCGGGAGACGACTTTGATCTGTTTATTGCCCCTCAGCAGGCAGCGGTCGAGCCGGGCTGGGCGGCCCGGCGGGCAGGGTCCGAGTGCGGGGGCCCCTCGGGGCGCCGGGAATGTCCAAGTGGGGAGCAGGGCAGCCCGGTCACACGTCCAGGGAGGAGGCCGGGGACAGGGAGGGCGTCCGCGACGGCGTGGCGGGCCCGGCGCCCAGCACTCGCCACTGGAAGATGCTGGCGTCCTTGCCGCCCAGCGAGACGAGATACGCATCGTCGTGGGTGAAGCGGACGCTCGTCACGTGGCTGCCGTGGCCCGCGAACACGCGGCTGGGCGCCTGCGCCGGAGGGAACGGGTGAGTCCCGGCCCGTCCAGGCCGGGACCCCACCCGCCCGGCAGCCCCGCTCCGAGGCTGACCTTGGCGCGCGCGCATGGGTACTGGAACAGGTGCACCTTGCAGAAGTCGTCGGCCACGGCCACCACGCGCTCGTGGTGGGAGCGGCACAGGGAGTTGATGTCCGTCCCGTCGGAGCCGTCCGGCCACACGCCTGGCAGCGCAGGAGTCAGCGCAGCCCGGCCCCCGCTGACGCCCGCCCGCGTCGGTGCCCACCCGCCCTCACCGCTCACCGTACACGTGGAAGCCCAGCACGCAGGTGTAAGTTGCCCACTCGCGGTCTCGGCTCTCATAGCGATTTCTCAGCAGCTTGCAGCCCCCGGCCACGTCCCCTGGATACAGGGGCCCCCACGTGATGGCAGTCAGGCCCTCCCCACGTGTCCCCAAGTCTTCTGGCCTGGACCTCCCTGAACGGCCCTGCGCCTGGCTGACCCACAAGCTCCAGCGTTGCTTAGCGTGACCCCCGAGGGAGCTTCTCCCCAGCATCACCACCGTTCTGTGTGCCCACCCGCTATCTGGAGTCCCCAGTCTCCTCTTCCTCCCCTGGGCCAGGAGCCCCGAGCAGAGCCCACCCCCACCTCCCCTGCCGCTCACAGTAAAGAATCTCGTAGTCTCCGGAGTTGGACATGATGAAGTTGCCGTCCTTGGACCAGTCGAGGTGAGTGATGAAGCTGGAGTGACCCTGGGGGCAAGGGGCAATGGTTTAAAAATGGAGGGGAGGCCGGGGGTGCAGCGCAGTGACAGAGCACCTCGCTGGTAGACACGAGGTTGTGAGTTCAATCCCCCGTACCCAGAGATGGGGCCAGGATGGGAAGTGAAAAGAGACAAGCTGGTGCACTGCAGATGTGGGCTAACAAGTGTTGAGAGAGTGTTTTAAGTGTGTCTAAATAAAAAAGCTTCAAAACGCAGCCACCGTTTCCCATCCACCCCCAGTGTGCCAGGCTGTGAGTGCCCACTGCTCCTGACCCAGCCCCATCCCAGCCCCCTCACCACACAGCGGCCAAAGCGGCTGGACTTGGCCCCATCACTGGAAACACTGTAGATGTAGATGGTGTTGTCATGGGAGCCGATGGCCAGGTACAGGCCGTCTGCAGAGACAGTCACTCAGAGCGGGAAGGGCAGCGGGGACCTGAGGCCCGGGCTGGGGCGGCTCCCACCTGGGCTGTACCGGACGACAGAGAGCTGCTCATTGCCATCGGTGACATCAGACACAATCTCCCTGGTCTCTGTGTCCAGAACCAGCCACCTGGCAGGGAGAGGAGAACACAGACAAGAAACAAAATGCGCAGCAGCCCCCATGGAGCTCCTGGGCAGGTGGAGAGTGGCACATCAGGGAGCCTCAGGCTGGGATGCTTCCACTCTGGGAGGCCAAGGCAGGAGGTAGCAAGTTCAAGTCCAGCCTGGGTGGCTTAACAAATTAGCAAGACCCTGTCTCAAAATTTAAAAAGGGGGCTGGGACCCGGTGTGGTAGTACACACCTGTAATCTCAGCACGTGGGAGGCCGAGGTGGTGGGAGCATTACAAGTTTGAGACCACCTGTGCTACAGTGAGTTCAAGACTAGCCTGAATTACATAGTAAGATCCTGTCTTAAACAACAAACGGATAAATACATGGGCCAGAGAAGTAGCCTAGTGCCAAACTCTGGGATTCAACCCCCAGTACCGCAAATAAACCCAGGTTGTCAGGCAGAGGAGCCCTCACCACCACATTCTTGGAATGGGAAAGGAGCAGATCAAAGGGAGGGGCTTCTGGCTTTGGGAGCCACCGTGCCAGCCCATGGCCCATCCTCCTCAGAGGCTGGGAAGCTGTCAGCAGCACCCCACAGCAGGCAGAGCTCTGCCAGCCAGCCTGTGTCCCCCCCCAGCAGCCCTGAGCCCTCACCTGCCGGTGTTGAGTCCCACAGCCACGACTGACCCACTGGGATGGAAATCAGCACAGAGACCCGTCTCCTGGGGGGTGGGGGGAGTGGGGCGGTGTTAGGAAGTCACAGTGCCTTCCAAGAACTGAGATCTCAGCCGGGCGGGGTGGCGCACGCCTTTAATCCCAGCACTCGGGAGGCTGATGTAGGAGGAGCGTTGTGAGTTCGAGGCTGGCCTGAGCTACACAGTGTGACCCTGCCTCAAAAAACCAGGGCTGGGAGTTAGGCTCAGTGACTTAAGCACCTGTCTGTCAGGCTCGAGGTTGTGAGTTCGATCCCCGGTGCCAGGAAAAAAAAAAAAAAAAAAAACAAGAACTGAGATCTCTATCCCAGGTGGGTCCTGAGAGCCTAAACAACTGCTGGGGGAGTCTTCCCCAGGCAGCCAAGGCAGTGCAGACTGGGCAGCACCCACAGACCCTGACCCTACCTTGAGGTCCAGGCTCCAGGCCAGCGCATGTCCCTCCCCGTCCCACAGGCAGAGCTGCCGGTCGTGGCCACAGGTGAGGAAGCAGTTCTGGGCCGGGTGGGTGCAGAGTCCCCAGAGCTCATCCGTGTGGCCCTGCAGTGGAGCAGCGTGCCTGTCACCACTGCCCTCCCCAGCGCCCCACCCCAACCGCCACGGACCTGGATGACGGGGGAGAAGCCCTGGGCCAGGTCTCCTCTCAGCAGTGCGTTCCTCGTGGTCCCCACCAGCAGCTCAGAGCCTGGCCCCTCTGCGATGGCCCGCACGGCACCGAAGTGCTCTGGAATCTGCAAGCAGAAACAGGTGTCTGGGGCCAGCCTGCAGGAACAGCTCCTCCCCTCCTGGGCCCAGGCCTGCCCTCACCTCTGCCTCCTGGAGGGCCACCAACCCGGGCCCCCACTGCACCAGCCGGCGGTCCCGGCCACCACCACTCAGCACCGTCCCATCCCGCCGGAGACACAGGGCAAAGATGGAACCTTCATGAGCATGGGCTTGGGCCACAATCCCATAGGTCTCTGTGGACAAAGCCCTAGGAGTCATGAGCTTCGGGCACGTGGGGATGGCACCACAGTAGTGGTAACTACACAGCACCTGCTGGACACCATCCTTCGTCTTAACACCCTATGAGGCTGGGAGTCTTCCCATTTTACAGACGGGAAAGCTGGGGTTAGAGAGGCAAAGGGGCTTCCTGAAGGCCAGGTGACCCGGCCCTCCTCCCTCGGCTCCTTCTAGCCCAGAGCCCCAGAACAACCAACCCCAGGTGGAAAGAAGAGGACCCTCCCCTTGTCCCCACAGACCCTCCAGGGGCAGCTGTCCCAGCCACCAGGGGCCACGCACCTTTGGCCCCACCCCTGCCTGGCATCCTGGAATCAGAGAGGCTCCGGCCCCAGGTGAGAATATTCCCTTCCGAGTCCCCAGTGAGGATGTCTCCGTCCGGGAGGAAGACGAAGCAGGGGATGAACTTAGGCTTCTTGTATTTCTGGGGGTGGAGCAGAGATCAGAGCTGGGGCAATGCTGAGGAGTCAGGACAGCTGGGGGTGGCATGCCTGCAAAACCTGGTCCCTCCACGCCTCACCCCAAAGACACCCTGCTTCCGTGCCAAGACGCCATTCCCAGGAGCCCCTGTCCCGCAGTTCCAGTTCCAGAAGTGGACGTGGGATTTCCCACTGGTGACAATGCAGCTGCTGTCACGAGGGCTGAAGCCGACAGCCAGGACCGAGTCATTTGTGCTCTGCAGAGGGAAGATAGGATGGAGCCACCCCGGCCCTAAGCACCCACATTCCCCCACGCTTGAAGGGCATCCTGACAGCGGCTGTGCCCTGATTCCCAGCACAGCCAGAAAGAACTGTGGCCCCCACTTCATGGGTGCAGGGAGCAAGACAGAGAGGGAGGGGCCTGCCGGGCCCCAGCCAGGGAGGCTGTCAGCGGCAGCCAGCGTCCCCACCTTGATCTCTGCCAGCTTGGTCCCCCGGCCGCAGTCCCACACGGACAGCATGTGCTCGTTGGAGTCGTCTACCACGCAGAGAAAGGCTCCCTGGTCCTAGGGATGCAGGGAGGGCCAGGTGAGCGCTCCAGGTACAGGTGCCCCGTGGATCCTTCCTGGGAGGATGGGCTTGGCACCCTGGGCCAGCTCACCGCTGTGGAGAAGGCCAGGGCCCCCACACCACGCTCAAAGGCACCCAGCCCGATCTCCTGCAGCTTCAGCAGTGTCTCCGAGTCCCAGATGTGGACCACCGGCTGCAGGGGCTGTAGAGAAGGAGTGGGACAGGGTGAAGGAGGGCAGAGGACTGGGCTGGCCCCAACTGCCCGCCTGGGGTCCAACTTAGGCCTTACCTTGCCATCCTTGTCCACGCCAGCCGTCTGTCCTGAAGCCACCCGGATGCCATCAGGGTGGACCGCAAGGCTAGGCAGGAGAGGATGCTCTAGGGAGGGTGGTCTCCCCCAAGACCACTTGAGTCACCTCCCTCCAGCCCTGCCACCCACCTGCCCCTCTTCCTGCCAGGCCTGTCCTGTGCCAGGCCCTCACCATCGGACACAGTCTGTGTGCCCCCGGTAGTGTCTCTGGCCACCACCTCCGGGCCCCCCGGGGCCTCCCCCAGGCCGGTACAGCACCACTACACAGGCGATGAAGTAGACCACCTCCCCAGAGCGCAGCACGAACAGGTTGGAGCGGGAGTCCCGGCCCCGGTACCCATAACTGGGCAGGGACTGAGTCAAGGAAAGGGACCTGTGAGGCAGGTGGAGCAGAGAGGGAGACGGCGGCTTGTGTAGCGGGGAGTGGAGGACGCAGGGCTCCTGTTCCCTCATGCCCAGGAGGAAGTCTGGGGAACCCAGGCAGGATACACCCAGTCGAGGCTGAGGGTCTCGGGGGGCAGGCCACTGGGCAGCTCCTCGAGACTGCGGATGCCAGACGGGATGTACATGGTGATGGGGCGGCCACGGAGGAACATCTTCACCGAGATGCCTTCTGTGAGAAGACGGGGTGTCACCCCGTGCGTCCATCGAGGAAAAGTCCTGGGCCTAAGTGCACTTTGGCCCTGTCCCCTACACATACCTAAATTGTAGTTGCTCCTCCGAGACCCGGGGCCCCCAGGGCTGGAGAGGGGATCTTTGCCCCCACGGCTGTGGGGGGAGAGAAGTGTAAGGACCGAAGACCATGGGAGGGTACCAGAAAGGAAGTTCCTCCAGAAACCAGTGACTTAATAAGACCCTGTCTCAAGAATAAGTTAAAAGGGTTTAGGATATAACTCAGTGCAGGGGCCCACAGTTCAGTCCCACAGACCACTAAAAACTTTAAAAAGATTTTTTTAAAGCCCTGGGGTGTAGCTCAGTGGGAAAGCACTTAACAGCATTGGAAAGCCCTGGGTTCAAGCCCCACACCACAAAAACAGCAGGAGGAGTAAGAAGACCAGACCACACAGGCGTCAGAGCAGTGCCCGCACCAGTGCCCTCCTGGCCTGCTCTCTCACCTTCCTGGGGGACCTGGGTGGCCCTGTCTGTCTGGGGAGAGGACAGGGACAGCTGAACTCGAGCGATCACTGTCATCAGGAGCGACAGGGCGGGCACTCTCGGGAACCCCGAGGCCGAGTTCTGCCTCCCAGTGGCCCTCTGTCCTCTGCACCCAGTAGCCAGAGCACAGGGACTTGGTAGTTTGGGGACTTCAGGAAGTGCCTCGAGGACCCTGGGAAGGCAGCTGTGACCCCCAAAGATCCCGGGGCTGAGTGCTGGGGACTGGCGCTGTTGGGCAACAAGGTAGGGTCCCAAAGGGGAGCAGGTGCCCCGGCCCACCTCTCCGTGCTCCCCAAGCGCAGCAGCAGGTTGGCGGAGGACGCGGCCTTGCGGGACAGCTTCTGCCGAGGCCGCTCCGAGGGGGAGCATGAGGACGAATTTCTCCGGGGCCTGGCAGGGCAGGTGGGCAGGTGGAGGTCTGGTCCACAGGCACAGCCCCCCCGCCCCCCGCCCCCGGCGGCCCAGGTCACCTACGTGTCTGTGCGTGTTGGGGGTGGCCCTGGCCTGAGCACCCCAGGAGGTCCTGGTGACCCAGCCCCGCTGCTGCCACTGCCACCTTCAGAGAGAGCCCCGCCTGGGACCTCGCCGCCAGCCTGGGGGCCTGGGGGGCCGTTGCTCAGGCCAGGGGGGCCCTGGCCTGGCACAGAGTCCTCTGGTGGCTCGGTCTGGGTGCCCCGGCTCACCAGGGCTGGGCTGCAGGGCGGTGGCAGGCCGGGGGGCGCGGCGGAGCTGCGGGGACAGAGGGGGAGGAGGCGTGGCGGGGGCCCGCCCATCCGTGTCCCTTCCCCTTACCTGGCCTTGCCCCACCGTCCCGTACCTGTCCCCGGCCCTGTCTGGGGGTCGCATCCGCAGCAGGCGCAGCGCCTCGGCCAGCGCGGCCTTCACGAGCTCCATCTCCTCCTCCTGCGCCTGCAGCCGGCGGCTCAGTGCCCGCAGAGCCTCAGGGGCGGCGCCCGCACCTGGGACAGGCCGGACGCGGGGTGTGAGCTAGGTCAGGGACGGGGCACGGGGACTGGGACGTGTTGCGCGAAGACACGCGGTGGGGACAGGGCAGACGTGAGCACGCACGACGGGACGGACAGAGGCGCCACCGCTCGGCGGCGGGACCAGTGGAGCCCCACAGCCTGGGTGACAGCGGGAGGAGCCGGGGGATGGGGACCGGGACAGCCGCCCCCCGAACTCACCGGGCCCCGCGGCCCCGTCCATGTGGCCCGCGGCTCTGCGGCGGTGGCAGCGTCTACACCACCGCTGGCTCGGCCCTGTCAGTCCCCATGCGGACTCCGGGCACCGTGGGCGGCGGGCTCCGGGCCGCGCAAAGTGCCGGACGCCGGCGCAGGAAGCGCGGGCGACGCAGTCCCTCCCCGTCCGCCCAGGTCCCCGCCCCGCGGGTAGCGCGGGACCCCACTTCCGCGAGGCGGGGCGGGCTGTCCCCACGGAAAGGGGTGGGCCAGTCCCCAAGCAGACGGGAAGTGTCCCCATGGGGGTCCAGCCTGCCCCCGTGCTGGGGGGAGTGTCCCCGTGGGGATCTACCCTGTCCCTTTGGTGTAGAGTCCCCCGTGGGGGTCTAGCCTTGTCCCCGTGGGGGGGAGTCCTTGTGGGGGTCCAGCCTATCCCCGTGGTGGGGGAGTGTCCTTGTGGTGGAGGGAATTCCCCGTGGGGGTCCAGGCTTTCCCCTTGGTAGGGGGAGTGTCCCCGTGGTAGGTGTCCCTGAGGTGGAGGCAGTGTCCCCGTGGGGGTCTAGCCTTGTCCCCATGGGGGGAGTCCCTGTGGGGGTCCTGCCTGTCCCCGTGGTGGGGGAAGTGTCCTTGTGGTGGAGGGAGTTCCCCGTGGGGGTCCAGGCTGTTCTCATGGTGGGGGTAGTGTCCCTGTGGTAGGTGGTGTCCCTGAGGTGGGGGGAGTGTCCCCGTGGGGGTCCAGGCTATCCCCGTGGTGGGGGGAGTGCCCCGTGAGTCCCCTGTGGGGGTCTAGCCTTGTCCCTGTGGTGGGGAGTCCCTGTGGGGGGTCCAGCCTGTCCCCCTGGTGGTGGTGGTGGTGGCAGGGAGTTGGGGGGGGGGTCCAGGCTGTCCCCAGGGAGCAGGAAGAGGAGGTACCCTGTGGTGTGTGGAGGCTGTGGGGAGTGCACCCAGGGTATTGGGGTCAGAGCCGCATTAGCCCGCTGGAGCTGAGCTGTGCTGACTCAGCCCCGGCTCCCTGTCCCCATCCAGTCCTTTCCATCCGTCCTGATGTCGCCCATGCTGGCCCTGCCGCTGCCCCACAGGCGCCATGTTCACCTGGCAAAGGGGCTTTGGCTGCTGGTGCTGGCGGGTGCCGCAGCGCTGGGAACAGGGCTGGGGGTGTGGGGGCCAACCTGGATGCCACGTGCTACCCAGCCTGGTGCCCTGTGCTGGGCCCACCGCTGCTGGTGGGTGCCCTGGGGCTAGCCTTGGCACTGCCCGTGGGCCTGGTCACAGGATTGCAGGAGGGCCTGGGGTCCGCCCTAGCCCACTACAAGGACACAGAGGTGCCCAGGCACTGCCATGCTAAGTGGCTGATGGACGAGCTGCAGCTTCGGCACCAATGCTGCGGGCGCCTGCCACGGCTACAAGGACTGGTTTAGGGTTCAGTGGGTCAGCAGCCGCCACCTGGACCCCAGCGACCAGGATGTGGCTGAGTGAGTGAGTGACTTCTGTCCCCCCTCCTGCCACCTGAAGCCCCTGCCGTACCTGAACGGGCAGTGGCAAGGCCCCCTGAGGCTGAGCACCACTGTAAGCCCAGGCTGGGGGCAGACTCCGGGATGGCTGCCCAGCCTTCTCCACCACGGGCCGATGCGGAGGTGGCTTTGCAGATGTGCAGCCCACACCCCCATACCCCCTCCCTTGCACGCTGCAGACACCTGACCCTGCCTGTTCTTGCCGCAGCCGCATCCAGAGCAATGTGGAAGGCCTCTGCCTGCCTGACAGTATCCCCTTCTCCTGCTGCAACCCCCACTCACCTAGGCCCTGCTTGCAGAGCCGCCTCTCAGACCCCTACGCCCACCCGCTCTTTGATCGCCGGCAGCCTAACCTAAACCTCTGGTCCCAGGGGTGACATGAGGTGCTCCTGGACCACCTGCAGGGCCGGGTAGGCACCATGGGTAGCATGCTGGCCACTGCCTTCCTGTTGCAGGTGAGGACACCCAACTGTTCTGCCCTGTGGGCCCCAGCCACAGGCCATCCTACAATTCCCCTCAATCCTGGCAGGCGCTGGTTTGGCCTGCGGTACCTGTAGACGGCGCTGGAGGGACTTGGTGGGGACGCCCAGGGCTACTTCCTCCCCAGAGGGCTCAAGGACATGCTGAAGACAGCCTGGCTGCATGCAGGGGGTGCCCACAGGCCAGCACCTGCTGAGGAGCGCCCAGAAGAAGCCCCTGCCCAGGAGGACCTGCCCAAGGCCTGGGGGCCAGGGAGTTGGGGTGGGGTGCTGCAGACAGAGCACTCGGCTCCTTGCCAGGAGGCCCCTGGGTTGAGGAACAGTGCAGAAGCTGACAGAACAGCCATTCTCATCCGCCTCTGCAGACAGGAGGCCACGGAGGGCTGGAGGCTGCTTCGGCGCACACTCCGTAATAAAGCTTTGGGACGAGGTCACTGCCACAGCGATGTCCCTTCACAGAAGTGGGCCCTCAGTGAGTGGTCTGTGCCCGAGGAGGGGCCAGGCTGCCAACTCCCACTGCCTCAGCCTGCACAGGAAGTGGGAGGGCTGAGCCACAGAGAGAACCAGAGGCCCTGCCCGGGTGGGGTGTTTATTCTGAAGGCAGAAGGGGGTTCACATGCTCAGGTGTGGCGCGCCTAGCCCCCAGCACGCCAACCCCAATAAGTTACCCATCCCCCCAGTCTGTCTGTCCCCTGCTCCACCCAGCCAGGGAGCAGAGGCTGCTGGGCCACACCCTGGGCAAGGGGTCAGGCCTGGAGAGCCCCACCAGGTGTGTGCCCAAAATGAGCCGAAGTGCAGTGAGGCTGTCACACCTCCACAGCCCTGTCGGAGCCCCGGCCCTGTCGCTGCAGCTGCTCCTCCTGCTTCATCTTGGGCTTCTCTGTCCGCGTGTGCCACACCAGCACCTGGCGGGAGGATGCAAGGTGGGGCTGGGCCAGGGTGCAGTCAGGCATCTGGGCCCTCCCAGCCCTCTGCACGCAGTGCTGGCTATTAAGGGGTAAGCTGGGAGCCAGGCAAGACTGGTGCCTCTGTCCCTCCCTCTTTATTCCACACAGGTTCCCATGGTGACAGGGCCCACCCACCTCACCCCACTCCCACCCACTCCACCCCACTCCCAGCTACTTCAGCAGAGTGAGCAGAGTGGACAAGGTCTGAGGGTCCCCCCTGCTCAGACACCCAGTCCCAGGGCCAGCCCACCTCCCCTAGCACCTGTCCACCCCCGTGCCAGGACCCAGCTGCTGCCTCCCCTACCCGGGTACAGTTGGCAGCCCGTGGCTCCAGGTCCTTGGGGTCCACAAGGTGACTCAGGAGGCTGCTCTCCAGGTGGCCCCGGGGGGCAGCAGCATCAAACTGTGCATCAGGCTTGGCCAGCAGGAGGGGCAGGGCAACTGCAAACCCCGCCATGTCCACAGGGAAGGGCCTGGTGGGTTCCCACGCTGTGTGGAACCCCACCACCCGGCCATCCTGCACCCGAGGACCCTCGAAACGCAGGCCCCCTACCAGCCCCACTGGCCACACTGAGACACCCCGGGTCCAGCGCATCTGCCAGAGATCAAGAGAGGAAACAGGGTAGCCCAGGGAAGGAGAGGCAGAAGAACCATGGGGTTCCCTCCACCCAGCGCACCCCACTCCTCACCCACCCGGCAGCCCCCATTACCCCAGCCCTCACCTCCTCAAAGAGAGCCCTGCTGTAGGTGTTGTCATCATCAGCAAAGTACACGACTCCTGGGGAACCAGGGGGTGGTGGGTCCTTTTCCCCACCAACAGCGCCCCCTTGGCCCCGGAGCCAGGCCAGGGCCCCGTTCCGCTGTTCCACACCCCGAGGCCGAACCCAGCCAGGCTCACCCTCCCGGAGCCGCTGGGCCTTGGGTGTGAGGACAGCCAGGTGGGTGAAGAGGAGCCCAGAGGCAGCCAGCAGCCCCGAGACCAGCGGGGTGGGGCCCTCGGCATCCTCCACCAACAGCCAGTGCAGCCGGGGCACCAGGCTCAGGGTCTGAGACAGCCGCACCAGCTCGGCCTTCTGCACCAGCCTGTGGGATGGGCAGGAAGGCCTGCTACGGCCAGGCGCTCCTCAGCTCCCCACCAGCCGCCTTCCTCCCTGGGGCTCTGGCAGGGTGGGGGTGGGGGGCTGTAAGCTAAGGACACAGGCTTTGGGGTCAGACAAATCTGGGTTTTTTTTGTTGTTTGATTTTTTGGGGTTTTTTTTTTAGTACTGGGAATTGAACTTACAACCTCGCACTTGCTAGGCAGGCACTGTGCCACTGAGTTAGATCCCCAGCCTTGGGTTTTTAAATTTTATTTATTTATTAGTTTTTTGAGACAGGGTCACGCCACGTACTTTAGTGACTTGAAGTCACTATGTAGCAGAGACCAGCCTCCAACTCGTGGCAATCCTCCTGCCTCAGCCTCCTTCCTGAGTGCTGGGGATTACAGACATGCACCCCCATGCCTGGCCCAGATCTGGGTTTGAGTCTCAGATTTGGCAGTATCAGGTGAGACACTGGGAAAGTGTCTTTGCACTTCAAGCCTCCCCAGCTGTAAAACAGAAATAACCATACTTGATGACAATATTGTTTTAAAAAGTAAAGAAGAGCCTTGGGGCAAGCTCTAAGAACAGTTCATGGGCAAGCTCAGAATTTCTTGGCGTGAAACTTTATGGTACCGGGAATCAAACCCACAACCTTGCACCTGCCATGCAGGTGCTTTCACCACTGAGCTAAATCCCTGGCTGTGTGAAATTTTAAATCCTTTGGCTTGTCTATCCCATTGTTTGGCATGCTGTAGTTTACTAAGCCCAGCACTTCCCAAATTCATCCTCGACCACGTCTTCTGGGAGGATGCAGTCCTGCGTGCCCAGTGTCCATACCTGGCATAGGTCGGGGTAATGACATAGATGGTCGGCAGGGCCTCGGGGTCAGGGGGCTGAGCGGGGACAGCGGGCGGGCGGCGGAGGTCAGCCTGCAGCTGGGAAATCCTCAGATCCTTCTGCCGGAGCTGCTCGGCTGCTGCTCGCAGGGCAGGGAGGCAGTCACAAGGCTGGCCTGGTCCCAGGGAGAGCAGCGACAGGGAAAGAGATGGGGCAGAGAACCACAGACCGTTCACAACCCAGAGTTTAACCCGAGCACATACAGGCTCCCCTTGCACTTCTTGCCGCTGCATTTGCACCTCTGGCGTGGGCAGCGCGCTGGCTTCAACAGCACCGCCTCTCCATCTTTTAATACACTCTAAAGAGTGTGTGTGTGTGTGTGTGTGTCCCAAAACCGGGGATGGAACCCGGAGCCTTCTCGCACACGCTAAGTAGCCCTTGAGCCCCGTGTTGCACCCTGCCCTGGGAGTTTTTTATCTGGGTATTGAACTGATTGAGCCCATCCTGCCCCACTGTCGATCCTCACTTCAGCCCTGGACCCCTAAGGAACAGGTGTGCATGCCGGACTGGGTCGGTGTCACACGGTCACCCTGCAGGAGCTCCCGGGACGTGCGCAGAGACTCCGGCCTGGCCCACTCCCGGGAACACGACCCAGGTGCTGGGGACGCGGCAGAAACAAATCAACCCACGCTAGCGAGGACGCGGGCCGTCCGAGAGGGCACGTGACGAGGTCACGGGAACAGTGCCCAGGCCGCAGGAGGGGTCGCGCGGCAGTGGAGGGAGGCCCGCCTGCCCGCCCCGCTCACCCAGCTGCACCAGCGCATAGAGCAGGCCGGCGATCGACACCAGGAAGTAGACAAGGAACACGTTCTTTAGCTTCAGCTTCATGGCCGCGCCGCCGCCGTCGCCGCCGCCGCGGGCGCCCAACCCGGTGGGGTCCCCCAGCAAGAGGGGGTCTTCGCCCCCGCCTGCAGGCCCCGCCCCCGCCGCAGGCCCCGCCCCGCCGCGCGACCCCACACCCGCTCCCAGCAGCGGGGGCAGGCAGCGCCGCCCGGTGCCCACTTCCGGTCATCGGTGCCCTCCCAGAGTCAGCTTCCGGTCCCACAGCCTGCTTCCGATATGGGGCGGCGACGTCACATCCGGCGTGTGGGAGCCGTGTCGCGGAGCCCCAGCCGCTTGGAGACGTGTTAAGGTGCGGAATCTCGCGCCTGCGGCTCGCCTGGCCGGCCGTCCCGGCCAGGCGCTCCCGGTGATCCTGAGAGCGGGGCTGGGGTGCCGCGCAGTGGTGGAGTGGGCTCCATACCCAGCCCCGCGAAAGAGAAACCGTGCTCGCCTCGGCGGCACATACACTATACAAAAACTGGACCGGCGCAGGGATGAGCCTTGCACGAGGATGACACAGATTTGTGAAGGGTTCCATATTTCTTGAAAAGAGAAAAAAACCTGTGGGATTATTCCACGCCCTTCCCCCCACGTGGCTTGTTTTTTGAGAGTGTCTCTCTTTGTAGTGCAGTCAGGCTGGCTTTAAACTTGTGGCAGTCCTGCCTCAGCCTCCTGAGTGTTGCAGGCAGGCTTCACCACACGATTTTCCCTTTTTTTTTTGCGGCACCGGGGATTGAACTCACAACCTCGCGCCTGCCTGACAGGCGCCTAAGCCGCTGAGCCAAACTCCCGGCCCTGGTTGTTTGAGGCAGGGTCGCACTGTATAGCTCAGGCCGGCCTTGCGCTTGCGTTGTAGCCCAAGCGGGCCTCGAACTCACAACACTCCGCCTACCTCAGCCTCCCGAGTGCTGGGATTAAAGGCGTGCGCCACCACGCCCGGCTTATTTTCCTCTTTTTTGAAAACAAGGTCTTGCTATGTAGTTCAGCCTGACCTCAAGCTCGCAAATCCTCCTCTCAGCCTCCTAAATGCTAGGATTACAAGTGCGGTCACAACACTGTTTGGATCGGATTGCCCCTATTTCAAAAATTAAAAATTAAAGCCAGGCATGGTGGCGCACGCCTTTAATCCCAGCACTAGGGAGGCTGAGGTAGGCGGAGCGTTGTGAGTTCGAGGCCGGTTTGGGCTACAACACAAGCACAAGGCTGACCTGAGCTACATAGTGCGACCCTGCCTCAAAAAACTAGAGCCGGGAGTTTGGTTCGGTGGCTTAAGCGCCTGTCTGGCAGGCATGAGGCTGTGATCTCGATCCCCGGTGCCACAAAAAAAAAAAAAAAGGCTGGGGATGTAGCTCAGGGTGGAGGCCCTGGGTGGTTGTAATGTACAGTACACTATCTCGAGTCACTCTTCTGGGCAGTGGGACATTATGTCTTCGCACTGGGTAACTTTCCCCTCTCTGCCTCCCCAAAATTGGAGGTTTAGGAGACAGGGTACCCTGTTGCCTGGGGTAGCGGAAACTCCTGGGCTCCTGCAATCTTTCTTGCTCAGCCCAGAGTAGCTCCACCTACAGGCTGGCACCCAGTTCAACAACGGAATTTTCAGGCTAGGGATGTAGCTCAGTGAGAAGAACGCTTTTCTAGTATGCATGAGGCCATGAATTCAATCCCCAGCCTCACCAAAGAAAAAAGAAAGAAAAATAAAACGTTAAGTAGGGAATGGTAGCACATGCCTGTAATCCCAGCACTGCGGGGGCAGAGGCAGGATCACAATTTCTAGGCCAGTCTGGGCTGCATAGTAAGTCAAGGCTTGCCTGAACTACATAGTAAGACTGTCTCAAACGAACAAACAAACAAAAGACGCACGGAAGCTGGGCACGGTGGTGCATGCCTGTAAACCCAGCACTCAGGACACCTTTGGTGTCACAGTATCTGACCTGAGAGCCATTTCAACCCATGCAGACACAGTAAACTGTGGTCTGCACACATCCATGAGGCCTGTTAACTCCAGACCTCCTGAGAGTGTGGGTGTGGACCAAGCAGTGGGAGGCTGGCATGAACTTGTTTTGCTCAAATGGAGTGGCTTGTGATGAAGCCAAATGAAAATGTCAGGCCCTGGGCCTTCTAGGCTGTCTCACTACCAGAATTCAGACCCTGAAGATTATGTGTAGTTTATCTCTTTATTGTTTCTTTTATCAAAACCTGTCACAGTTGGGGCCAAAGAAGTTAAAAAAAACAAAATCCCCCCAGCCCCCACCCTGTTTCCCCATTTATCCTCCCAACCCCCACCGGGGGCTTTGGGCCAAACCTGGAACCCATGATCCTCTCCCCCACTGTCTTCCCCCAGCAATAAATACAGGTGACCATGATTACACAAAGCTACGGGGTTCTCCATCGTGAACGCCCCAAGGGGACCCTAAAGGAAGAAATTTAATGCCCACCCCTTAACTGAGGAGCCATGGCAACACTTTCCCCAGGGACAGGGAGGCAGCACTGCCCCAGGAGAACCTGGCCACTCTGGTGGAGGCGGTGCCAGCCCGATCCCATGCTCCCTCAGCAGGGGAGCCATCCCAGTGTATCCCTGGGGCAGTGTGGGGCAGAGCAGAGCCAGGAAGAAGCAGTAAACAGAGGGAGGGCAGTCAGGTAGGCGGAGGGAAGGAGAGAAGAAGTCTTCAGGCCACGCCCTCCTCTTCTTCAAGGCATCCACAGAGGTGGGGGGTCGGTCCCAAGAGCCTCAGAGCAGCAGGATGTGGGGTGGGCCGGTGGGGCAGGGAGGTCAGGTCAGAGGAGCCCAGAGTCCAGGGCCAGCCCGCTTGTTAGGGCCAGATGTCTCGGGACAGGGAAGGTGAGGTGGGGGACGGCCAGACTCAAGGCAGAAGGTGACCCCCCACCCCTGCCCCCACCCCTGGGTTATTGCAGCTGAATGGTCCAGTCAGAGGCCACGCTGACACCAGGCTTTCGCACAACCAGCACAGAGGTCTCAGGGTCATGCTGGAAGGATAAGTGGCTCTCGGGAGACCCTGGAGGAGGCAGAGCAGCTGGTCAGCGGTCACTGCAGGGCCACGGCCCTCCCTCGAGGGAAGCGGGCTTCCCACATCCTGCGCCTGGCTCGGACACGCACCTTGGGCCTGGAGTACCACGGCAGCAGGCTTCCCGACGCCCATGATCACCACCCGCTCGATCCACACCGGTGTCTCAAAGCGGCCTCGGGGGTCTGCACAGCTGAAGGGAAAGGCGGATGCAGGGTGGGGAAAGGCCAGGGAGGGGCCTCGAGCAAGGGATTTGATCCCTGGCCACCCCGCGCACCTGACCCCATACCTGGAGACCAGCGTGCTTCGAGAGAAGGAGAAGCGCCGCAGCAGGAACTCCTGGTGGCTCTGGTAGTTGAACGTGTGCCCATCGTCCAGGTAGAGCTCGCCCTGGGCCGTACCCTGCACGACAAGGGGTGGGATGAGCCAGGTGGACAGCTCACGGGCCGGGACCGGGTCCAGGGGCCGGCCAGGTGGCAGAGGCGCCACTCACCTGGGGGCTGAGGGCAACGAAGAGGGTGATGGGGTCATCCTTCATGCAGTCGGAGGAGCGCCGCACGCGCATCCATCGAGGCACGACTGTCCCTCCTCGCTGGAACACTGGGATCTGGGACGAGAGCAGAGCCAGGCTGAAGCCCCCAAGGCCCACGGTGTCTCTGCCATGACCTGCCAGTGCCCACCCAGGTCCTCAGCCGCAGGAACACGTGTGTCCACAGTTACTCACACTGCTCAGGGTTACGGGCAGGTACAGGGTCTGAGGACCGCGGTGCTTCTGGTAGCTCTGAATGTCATACCACAGCTGTGGGTGACAGCAAAGGAAGACAGCTGTCACTCTCGGGGCCTGCAGGTCCTCTGCTGTCTTCGGCTCCACCACCCTAGCCAGCTCGACTTTCCACAACTCACCTCCCCAGGGCCCGGCAGATAGACCTGCACGCCATGGGCCCCAGCATCCGACACAGGGTGAACCAGCAAGGTGTCCCCTAAACAAACCAGAACCCACTCATGGCCGGGGCAGTGGCGCAGCCGCCCAGGGCTCAGCCGCAGCCCGGGGGCACCTCGGCCTGCCCTCCTGCCAGGTTCCCTCCTCACCCAGCAGGAACTGGTCATCGATGCTGAAGGTGGTCACGTCCTGAGGATACTGCACCCACAGGGGCCTAAGCAGGAAGACAGGACGACATCAGTCTAGACACGACGATGGACACACGTGCAGCACTGCTAGCATCTGACATGAACGTTTTCCCAGGCCTCAGTTTAAGCTCAGAGTGTTCCGTGGACAGGAAGACTGATGCGTGCCCAGATGCGAACACCCCAAGTCCACTTGCCAGGAAAGGCCTCGCGCTCCCTCTGGGCCCTGTCCCCCTACCCAGGAGACACTTTCCTCAAGCAGACTCAGCTCTCCAGCCGGGTCCCACCAAGCTGGGCACCAGGCTGGCAGGAGGACGAGCCTTCCCGCCTGGCTGTGAGCATTGGATTCAGCTTCGCTCCAAGCCACCTGCCTGGCCTTGCGCTGCTCACAGGCATCAGCTGTGGCTCCCCCAGCCTCGCAGCAGCTCACCCCAGACATTCATGGCACTCACTGACATGGAGCCCCCAGGAGACTCCGACCCTGTGGACACTGCCAGGCCATTCTGCAGCGTGGGCCAGCCCACCGGGCTCAGGCCACCTGGCCACTCAGCTGTGGGTGTCTGAGCTGGCCGCCAGGATGGGTGCCGTGGGAGCCGAGCGCTCCCTGTGCGGACTGGCTGGGCTGCTCCAGCCTCACCTGCAAACTGCAGTGTCCCCTGCCAGTGAGCTCACTGAGCACACCCAGGATCACCAGGGCGTCTGGGCCTGCTCTGAAAACAAAGCGATCCCCCAGGGGTGGAGAGCACAGGGGCAGCCCCCAGCCCCGCCGCCTCGCCTTTCCCTTCCTGTGTGGATCCAAGCAGCTGAGCTGCGCATGTGAAGGCTAAGGGGAATGGGCCTGCCAAGTCCCTCCCTGCGGGGCAGGAAGCAGAGGTGGAGGCGAGTGTGGGGGCGAGGGAAGCTCTCGATCCCATCCAGGCGCTGCGGGCCAGGGCACTGCAGTGAGCTTGGGGGCATGTGTGTGGCGAGCTCCGCTAGGACCACAAGGCATCCGGGTCTCATCTTCGTGGCCTTCTCTACGGCCACCTCCCATCTCACTTCTGTCAGACGGCTCATCACTCCACAGCCAGCGTCCTTCAGACCTTCACAGCTACGATTTGCTCCCTCGGCCCACCCTTCACTCTTCACCAAGTCACTGAGCTGCTTGATTGGTCTCAAGCTCAAGCCCTCCTGCCGCAGTCCCCCAGAGTGCAGGGTTTACAGGGGTCCATGCCTGCCTGCTCCCCTCAATCCTGCCATCAGACTCCCTCCTCTAGGAGGTCCTGGTGAAGATCCAGCCCAGGCCCCGTCCTGGCAAACTGGCCTGCTCTGCAGCCCAAAGAGATGACTCACCTCATGATGGGAAAACCTTCACGGTGGGCCTGGTAGAAGAGGGTGTACCAGTAGGGCAGCAGGGAGTACCGCTGGCCCAAGGCTTCCCGGATGACTTCTCGGTGCTGGGTCGGTAACAGCCAGGGCTCTCGCCGAACAGTGTCCAAGTGGGAGTGAGCCCGCATGAAGGGCTGGTAGGCGCTCATCTGGTACCAGCGCACAAGGAGCTCAGGGTCTGGGTTCTTGAAGAAGCCGCCCACATCCGCTGGGGAGGAGGGAGCGGGTTGCAGGGAGGGTGCAGGAGGGCAGCTGGCCAAGGGCCTGCCCAGGCACCCCCACTGGTGGCCCTCAGGCCTCAGTGCTGCGCCTCTACTCTGCCCCTGCCCCAGGCACACCCCGACCTCCCTTCTCACCCCCACAGAAGGAGAGTCCCACCAGCCCCATGCTGAGGCACATCGGGATGGAGATCTTCAAGTGGCCCCACTCAGCCGTGTTGTCCCCTGTCCACACAGCCCCTGAGAAAAGAGAGGGCCCCTCTGAGCGCAGTGGAAGACCCGCACCCTAAACAACGACAACCCCAAGGATCACTGCCAGAAGGACACTGCCCAGGCCGCTGCTCCTGTGCCAGCCTGTGCGCCCTCTGCCACAGCTCTACTCTCTGGGTCTTACCAAAGCGCTGGGAGCCAGCAAAGAATGCCCTGCTCAGGACAAAGGGGCGCTCAACGCCCCCAGAGCGCTGGATGAGCCCGTCTGCAGTCGCCATGTGCTGGGGAGACGGGAGTGAGAGCCAGTGTCACTTGGGCACGCTGCCCAGCCCCCGCCCTCCTGCCCATGCTGCACCCGTGCCATACCACGTAGAAGCCATAGAGGTTGTGTACATCACGGTGCTCCCAGCCCCCGTAGTGCTGGGCATCCTTGAGCATGGTGACTTCAGGACCGTTGAACACGGACGGTTCGTTCATGTCATTCCAGACAAAGAGGTTGGGAGCAGAGCCCTGGGGACATAGGCAGAAGATGTGGACATGACGGAAGACGGAAGAGAAGCCACGACACTGCCAGTGCAGAGCACTCCCTGGATCCAGAAAGATCCACTTCCCAGGGTGCTCCTAGATCACCAAGGCCACCAGTTTGTCACAGGCAACCAAGCAAAGCAGAAATGCTACTGGGAGAGGCAGGGCAGGCCACGCAGACCCCAGAGAGAAGACCCTACCTCGTAGTTGTCGAAGCTAAACATGCTGGCCCACCAGGCCCTCACGGCGGGATTAATGAAGTCAGGGTACCCAGCAGAGCCTGGGAGGCAATGAGGGCAGCCTGTCAGCCCAACGGGTGGGGAAGCCACTGGGACATCGCCCTTGCCCTTGGCGTCGGGCACGGGCCTGCCTACCTGGCCAGCACCAGCCCTCGTAGTCAGAGCCGTCCCGGGTCTTCACATACATGCCCTGGTTCCGCATCTCCTCATGCACCCAGTAGCCAGAGTCCACTTTGATGTGAGGGTCCACGATGGCCACCAGCTGGGCAGGGCAGTCAGTCAGAGCCCCCAAGGCATCCATGCCCCAGCCTCACCCACGAGGATGTGCAGAGCTACCACCCCTCACCTTCCGCCGCTTGGAGGCCAGGCGCTGGAGCATGTTGCGGGGCTGGGGAAACCGGCTGGGGTCCCAGGTGAAGTACCGCTTGCCATCAGCGTGCTCGATGTCCAGCCAGATCACGTCACAGGGGAAGTTGTGGTCATCAAAGCCCTGGTCCACCTCTAGCACGTCAGCTTCATCCCGGTAGTTCCAGCGGCTCTGGTGGTAGCCAAGGGAGAAGAGCGGAGGCAATGCCTGGGTCCCTGTGGGGTCAGCAAGGGATTCAAAGTAAGGGGCATGGTGGAGACACCCAGAGATGCAGAGAAGCCCAGGACTGCTGGGAAGGAACAGGAGTAGCAGGGTCAGGAACCAAGGGCGCTGCATACCTGTGAGGCTGGCATACTGTCGGAAGACATCGAAGACAGAGGGCCCGAGCAGCAGGAAGACATCAACGATGCCACTCTCCGACATCCAGCGGACGTCTGTCTGGGGGGTCTCCCCAGAGCCCTGCAGGTAGTCCAGCATCTTCCCGAACAAGGTCTGCAAGGGCCGGAGCGGGCAGCCGCTGCTCATACTCCAACTCCAGATGGCAGCAGCCCTGCTCTCCTCAGATCCTTGACTGTGAGAAGCCTCTACCAGGGACACGTCTCCTGCCCCCCAACCCTCACCAGCTCCGTGTCAGCAGTGGCCGCCCTGCCCTCGTCCTGCCTGCTGCCCGCCCCACGCTGTTCCTCACTGAGATAGGGCCCCCTGACACACATGGCAGGCAGCAGCATGTGCCCTCAGGCAGCCAGGGTAGTCTCCCTGCCAGATGCACCTTTCCCGCCGTGTTGGAGGAAATGTCGACCCAGGTCTCGGCAGCATTGAGCCAGAAGATGCCCAGGTCACGGTGAGGGCTGTGGGCCAGCAGCACAGGCACAGACCCATACAGGGCCATGGGGTTGTCCAGCTCGTACTGGAACACATCCAGGTTGTACAGGCGGTACGGCTCCCCGCCCCTGTAGAGGAGACCAGGGCTGGTGATGTCCTATGCCCACATGGGTCTCTGTCCCTGCCAGGTCTTTCCCGGGACTCACTCGGTAACCTTCAGCCGCAGGCTGTCCGCGTGCTCCGGGATCCCATACACGTGCTCCATGCCCGGCAGAGAGAAGTCCAAGCCAACGGAAGTGGGGCCTGGAAGAAAGGCGAGGCTGAGCCCGGAGCATCCCAGGGCCAGGGCTCCCCACCCACCCGCCATCCAGGCCTCACCATAGGGCTTGCTGTCTGAGTGAGTCTTGAAGGTCTCCTCCCAGGCCCCTGGCTCCTCTCTCTCTATAGGCTCCTGGGTTTCCTCTGGCTGCGAGGAGCAGACAGACTTAGGCCCAGTCACCAGCGGTTCCCTCCCCAGCACCCACATCCAGGCCCCGCCCCACCGACTTGCCTTGTCTCCATCCCCAGCCGTGGCCTCGGGCTGGGCCCTGTCACCCTCAGCGGTGTCTCTGGCTCCTTGCCTGGAAGGTAGGAGAGCTGTCTGCTCCAATCCAGAGGGGGCAGGGACGAGGGGCTAGTGAAGGAGGGGTGGGGACAGAGAGCCACGGGTCCAAAGGAACGAAAGCGCCAGAGGAGGGACTAAACGTCAAGCCCAGAAGGGCCCCGCGGGCGGGCAGGCGGGCAGGGAAAGAACTGAGAAAGTGGGGTGAATACCACCAGGGGTGCCTCCCACACACAGGCCCAAGTCAGTGTCTCTGCTGATGCCCCCCAGGAGGCAGGCAGGCAGGCAGGCAGTTCGGGGGTCTGATGCCAAGTGGACCTTGCTATCTCCACCTCCTAGCCAGATGGCTGTGCCCGGGCCAGCAGGGTGGTCCAGACCTGGGGCCTCCAGAGGCTCTGCCTAGGTGCTGGCCAGGGGGTCTGGTGGAGCCCCACCTAGAATCCCACTCTGTCCCGGCCAGGAGCCAGGCCCTCCCGCATAGCACCCCGCCACCTGGGGGAAGCAGTCAGCTCCCTATGCTCCTGAGGGCTCACACCCAGCTTTCTCCCTAGGCTCCCAGCCAGGGCAACGAGGAGCAGGATGGGGAGCAGGGCCAGGCGTAGGAAGGCCAGAGGAGGGAGGGAAGGCAAAGGAACAGATACAGTACCCGTGGCCATGGATTTACCTAGAGAAAAGGTTCTTGATCTTATCCCACATGCTACCGAGCGTGAGACTAACTTTATCCGAGAAACTGGGGCAGAGGAGATGAGGAGGGAAGGGGGAAAGGAGGCACAAAACCAACACAAAAACAGAAAAATAAAAGTGAATTTCAGTTGACAAACTTCCAGAGATGGGGAAAGAAACCAAAATAAACAATAAATAAATAGGAAGGAAATTAACTTGGGAAACACGATGGCATAAGAAAGGGGAGAGGGAGAGGTGGGCCCAGGCAGGCCTCCCACTGCTCAGGGACAAGTCACTGCCTCCTGGTCTGCATGGGGATGGAGGATGCCGTCACCGCACTAGGCCTGACCCACCAGGGCCCAGGGCTAGGCTCACAACAGCCCAGAACACCCCAGGACCCCTCACCCACAGCCTGTAGTCCGAACCCTGCACTCACGGGACCCTGCGGGGCCTCTGGTGCTCAAACTCCAGCAGCCCTCGTGCGTTGACACTGAGCAGGAGGCTGCGGCCCTCCAGCAGGTCAAG